>SNQJ01S0036153.1:73153-88332 GCA_010110895.2 Picea sitchensis | reverse complement strand
CCTAGAGGGTTTCCCAGGATAAATGTTGTGTCTCTTGTGAATGTGTATTTCTCAGTGATCTTGTTCTTATGATGCTCTTATCTAATGAAATGCAAAGAACTATAATAATGGCATAAACATTAACAACTGAGAGTTATGAGCAGTGTGGTCTAAGGATGGGAGGAACATGGAAGGTATGCACGCAGTTGGTGTACTTTAATCAAAGATAAGTGTTGTTTGTATGTTAAATCATGTGTTGCAGTAATAATTATGCAATTGATTTCATGGGTTTATCATGTTTATGTTGCATGTATATTTATGTTATGAATATGTATGTAATTGTGCATTACAGAGTATTTATATGTTTTAATTAGTATCAGAGCAAATTTTGTTGAGTTGTTGTAATGGAGACATTATGATATGGTATCAGAGTTCAAAAGTTTTAAGTGGCATAGCCCAGTTGATGGTTGGGTATGTTACAATATGGTATCAGAGCACAGTTTTCAACATTGAGCCTGGATGGGCCAAGTTATAATAATGTTGAAGAGGATTCTCGCAAGGAATTGAATTCGTGAGTGGCCAAATTTTCAAGTTACAGTGTGTCCATGACATAAATTAAAGCAATTGAGTGGAATTGGGTAAAAACACAATTTATGTTGTTAAATTCATGGAGAATTTGGGAAAAAAATGGTTAAGTGATGAGATATCCTTAATTTTAATCCTTGTTTAAGAAAATTCAGTTGGGTATTGGTCGAATTTGAAGTTACAGAGAAGTCGCGACAACTTGAGCATAATTGTTTGAATAAAATTCTCAATTAGTGAATGAATTGGAAAACTTGTGCAAGGAATGTCAACTAGTAGTGCACACAAAAATTTGTTATTGCAAAGGTTGAATTTGGGTATCTTGGAGTGAAATTGAACAAATTTCATGGTTGCAAAATGCCCATGGTGGAAGTTGGGTGCAGAATTGGGAAAAATCCCCAATTTATGCGTCAAAATTTTGGATCAAACACAAGTTTGTGACCTTGGTCACACATTTGACTTACAATTAGAAGATTATGTTTCATATCCTCCACTAGTAGAACATTTTCTTCCTTGGTATCCTTGTTTCCATTTTTTATTGTGCCTCTTCCAATGATTCTAGTTGAGTCATCGTTTCCAAAGGAGATTGATCCATCTCTTTCCTTTCTCAAGATTAGAAACTTGCCATCATCACCTGTCGTGTGCTTTGAGCAACCACTGTCAACATACCAACCACGTTTCTTATGTTTAGCTTGTAGATAAAGTGTGCATTCTTCATTGTTGGATTGATTCCGCTTTCTTATCCATATTCTTTGAGGTTCGTGTCTATAACGGTTGTTATTTTGTTGCGATTCTCTTGGTGGAACTGTCATTCTACAATCTTTGGGCATGTGTCTATTGTCACATATAACAACCTCCCAAATTTGTGTTTAACGATTAAATATAAAATTTGGGCCCCTTAATTTTTTGAGAATTTCTTTTGAAATGATTGAATTTTCCTTTTATTGGATTATGTAAATATGTTTTTGTTGTGCTCTTTTCTAAGTACCAAGGTTTGGCAGTGAAAATTTTACATGTTTTGATCCCTTGTTCCGAATTGACTGAATATTCGACCTTATGAATTTCATGACTTCGAACATGAAATTCAAAAGAGTTTGAATTCAAAATAATTCTAATCTCATATCATGTTATGATGATGATATTGTGTTCTATATGATTTGGAACATTGTTTTAGTCACAGGGATAAAATATAATCTTTCATATCAGGATTTTGACTTCATGGTTATGTTTATATTGCAAATTGAGTGTTGGCTACAGAATTTCCTTTCTTGTGAAAGGATTAGGCTCTAAGTTTTCATGATTGATGATAGTTGGGATTTCTAATTATTTGGTTTTGTTTATATTATAAATGTAGAGTTTGACATGAGCTATAGTATTAATTGGACTTGAGAACTGTTTGCTCTATCTTTAATTATTGCAATTAAAATCTCATCTCCTATCTTAAAATTAATAAACATTACCATTTTAAAATTCATCGCATACCATTTGCACTAGAAAGCATATCACAAGCTCTATTGTTGTCTTTTGGGAATGTTTCTAAATTTATGAAATTAAGTAAATGAGATCATCTTATGACTTGAGATCTTGGATGTTTGATCACTCATACGAATTAATGGGTTATTGTTTTGATGAATGACTTTGCCAAATGTCAATTTTAAACCTCATTTGTCTCTGCTCTATCTTGTGGGCTCACCTCTCCATACTCAACCATAATTTCGAATTGATGAGCACATTAACGAAAAAGGTAGGCGGGTACATGCATTGATCTTCTCATTTGGGAATTTTCACCTCATTATATTATTGTTTTACCAATTATGAGGGTTTTTTTCTCCAAAAAAAAATCAAGGGTTTTTTTGTTTGCCCCTGTATCTTTTACCTCTACGCTTTGTCTTGAATAAAGACAACAATCAACAATCATCATTATCACAAATCGATGAGCACATTAACGCATAGAATGGGTAAATGCAAGAGTTGCTCTTTACATCTGGAGTTTTTTCCATCTTAGGAAAGTTCCATATTGTGATTATGAGGGTTTTCTTCTTCAGAAAATTGTGGGTTTTATTTATTCACCTTTGTATTTTTCATTTGATCTAAATTTTTAAAGCATTTTTCAGAGAGACTAGTGGGTGGGATTTTAGCATGGGTCTGATTTCAAGAAAGGATCCTTTAGATCTAGAACTAATCGAATTTCTCGCGAATTAACATGTCGTGCTCCAGCAAGCAGGTTGACACAAGTTTTTACTGAATTTTCATGGTTATAATTAGCAGATTTGGGGCGAAATCATAAACAAGCCATTATTTTCAAGCTCAGTTTCTGACCAAATCAGGATGAATATGAGAAATTTAAAACGTGGCTTTTTCTCATAACGGTCCCATTTAGTTCAATTGCGAGATTTTTTAGAGATGGATGCACAATTTAGGAGAAAATAGTGGTTCTTTAGAGGATTACTTTTAGGTTGTGGCCGGTGACATCAAGATCTAGTGGCCAAAGCATTTGTTTTGAGTTTCAATGGAAAATCTACCAGAATTGGAGATGTAAAACTAGAGATAGATTAAGCGTTTAATTCCAAAGTCACATGTACGAATATAGATTTGTTTCAATCCTCTATCCAAACAACAGCTTCAACACCTATATCAAAACATCATAAAATTGTTAAACCCTCTATTGTAGATGCATATAGTAATCAAAATGAAATGATTAACCAAGATGAAAAAACATATCTTGGATTTGAATATGAGAATTCGTTTGGGGAAAATGATGTTGATCTCTCTCAGGTATCGGGTTCAAAACCATTGTCTCCCATAGTCACATGTGCAATACCCATGTTTCCCCCAACTTGTAATTAATCATTAATTATGATTACCATGTTATGGCGTGTGAACAATGTAAATGTATTTTGTTTAGATTGCCAATGACTGATTGTGGGGGTGAAGCCTTGAAGTATTGGCCATGATATCACTAGGGGAAAGAATGGGAAAACTATAAGAGAGAGTTCATTATGTCAAATGACCTAAAATTTCCCCTTATTGGGAATAATAAATCCCCTTTGGATCCCAAGGAGAGGAATTAGTTATGAAGGAAGGACTGGAATTTGAATAATAAACCACCCCCTGCATGAATGGAAGCATGGTCTGGGTAGGGAGACAGGAGGTCGTCAGCCTGAAGTACCACAGAGTCCTGCAAACCCAGGTTAACCCGAGTTTCTTTCTGACAAAAGGAATAGGATAAGTTGAGAACCATCTTGGGAAAGAAGGTAGAAAAATATACATGCATAGATAGTTCAGAGAGAGGGTGTGCGAGCAACTCTGTAGAGAGCAGGAGAGACACTAGACAAGAGTGCATGCACAGAAGAGAACATGCAACCTAGATATGCAGAAGAAAAGAGGAAGTACGTAAGCTTGATGTTGAGGAAGCATCTGATAAACCTCATAGGGATGTTATGACATAGAAAGGATCTCTGAGTAATGGCAGAAAATTCCCTGGAGATATCATGGCTTGGCACGGGGGTGGTCAGAGCACTAAGATTGAATGCCTCTGAGCCTACGGTTGGGTGGAAAGGCGCACACACACAACCAGTTAGTTGGATGCATTTTGTAATAGATAAGTACTCTCATACCCTACAGAACTGAACTGTGATAATAAAACAAAGTTGGATATCCTGTGAATGTTTCAGGGAGATGCATGTTTGCTTGATGGTTAGATTGTGTTCCTTTATCTTTTTCTTGATTGTGTATTTAAGAAATTAAGGGCCCATATGGTCAAATACGATTTGTATATGTAAGTACTAGACCCTCTTGTAGTGGCTCAAATCAAAGGAAAGGCGTTGTGATTTTTCTAACCATAGGCCCAATATTCATATGTGCATATTTACCCTTCCAGTTATTTGGAACTCCGAAGAAAGGGGTTTGTTAAGCTTAGGAGGTATAACGCTTGTAGGATGCAACTAAGGGTCGTATCCTTCAGACCTTTCACCTGTGTGACCAAGGGATCGTGCCCACGGCCTTAACAAATTCCCAGCCAAGATTTAAGCGTGTAGCCCACGAGGATTTTCGGAGGACCCATATGGCTAAGGTTTGGGAACCTTGCGCTAGTCTGAATGGTGATAAGTTCTTATTAACTTCGGAGCTCTGGGAGTTTGAAACTGTGGGATGTCACAACTTCATAACTGCCAAAACCTTGAATGTCGGAGTTGCAAATTGTTGTGAGTCGTTGAACTAGGGAGTCTGTTGGGAATTCTTCTTGACCGTTTGATCCACTTGTGGAGGGTTTCGCGTATGGTACTTCGGCAAAGTCCCACTTCGGGAGAATAGAGTTGTTGTAGATCCAAAACTCTCGACCGTTGGAGTCATGAATTAAAGGGATCAATCGATTTGGAGTAGTTTTAGGACCACTCGTGACCGTTGGATCTACTCCATGGCCAATTCGAATTTGACCTACTCTGGGAGATTAAAACTTCGCAATCACCGAAACTCTTGAAGTCGAATTTACGAAGGACCATTGATCCTCGGATCCCTTGGGATCCCTCTCAACCATCAATCTAAGGACTCCGTTGAGAACCCCTCTTAACTTCCCAACCAACCAAGACACATGGTGGAGCGACATGTTGCCTCCTCTTATCCCCTATCAAATGAAGTTCGTTGGACCAGAGTCGTTGGATGAGAGGCTACGTGGCAGGATATCCGATAGTTAGGAGACTTGGCACTCCAGAGGAACTTGGACAAGAGTATTCAAAGTGTGAAGACTCTCAAAGTCGTGAACGATAAAGTAAATCTCAACCGTTGACAGATTGAGGACACGTGGCGCCAGATCCAATAGTCCGGAGAATTGGCCCTCCGGGGAATTCGAGATGTGGTGAGTTGATAATCTCTGAAGCCTAGATTTGAGAAGAAACGGGAGTCATGGATCTATGGATCTACATGGAAAAATATCTACCATGATATCTGAATGACATTAGAAGACTATTTGTCTAGGGTTGACATGGGTCACTGACGTCATCCAGGGTGACGTGAACCTGCAACTAAGGTGCCACATGTCACCGGGATATGGATGTTTTACATACCGCCTATTAGAGCGTGACATGTGTCACCTCCTGATGAGAGCACGTGTCACCATTGTCCCTTGCTACGTGTCAGCCTCTAGTATATGCCCACCTAAACAAAGTCATTGGTGATGTGACCAGGACTACAGGAGTTGAGGACTTCAAGACTCCAGAGGTTTGGATCATGGTGTCGAGGATAAGTTAGAAGGGCCAGAGCTACGTGGCAGTGTTTCAGAAGTTCGAAAGATAGGAGCTCCAGAAAAGTTAGGGTGTAGTGTTGTAGAGAGACCGAAGGGCCTGAAGGGCCCGAAGGCCAGATCCATGTGGCAAGCTTACGAGACTTTGGGATTTTGAGACTCTGGGAGGTTTCATGCATAGACAAAAAAGGGGTGCTCAGTGTCGAAGCACCGAACTTCAAATTATCCATAAGCATATGGATTAACGTAGATGGAAATTCGCCATCGGTTTATTGGTAGATGGAATCTCGCCATAGATTTAGGAGCGCTAGATGCTCTGAGATTTCAGAGAACTCGTGATGATATGTATGAGTCAGATCCATGTAGAAGCCATGTGGCCCTTAACCAATAAGTGCCCGAAGGAATGTGGAAGGGAATTTCTTCCAATCCTGAGCTTAGTTTTGAGCGTGAATACAGTGGTTGGAAAGATCTGAATGAGTAGAACGTGATGGAGATTATGGAAAGAGGGCGTGACATGGTTTAGAAAAACAAAATTATGATGCCCCATCCCTAGAAAGGGTACTTAGGGGTCGGGTGTGTTACAAATTGGTATCAGAGCATGGAAACAACACTTGGCCTACTTAGGCTCATGCACGAGTCGTATAAAAATATTATTAGAGGACTTTAAGGGGTAACACCCTATTTTACCCATTCCTAAGAGGCTTAGTAAACCTCTTCTGAAGCAAAGAATGAAACCTTCTACTTTTGATAGATGTTTTGGAAATCTGCACTGTATGTTGCTAATGTTTCCAAATAAAGAAGTTGACTTCATTGTGCAATCGTATGTGTTGTTGTATAGAAATAATATTGGGTTACCAAGGCTAAGATGATCCTATTGAGAATATTACTGCCAAACAGAAATCATCTGCATAAGTTCATCGAGTAGAAGGATGCATATTTAAAATTCGGTTGGGATTTTACCCAACACATTGAACCATGCTAGTATGTGGCAAAGGAAGCCTACCATTTCTTTTCAGAAATGATGGCCAATCCTACAGGAATGGGATTATGTTGATGAGCACTAATAGAAAGACTTGGATGTGAATGGATTGAAAGGATCCGTAGCAGTAATAATTACTTTTTTAATAAAGGATTAAACCCAGTATATGTTTATGACCCCTCACGATCAGAGGATTAATGGAAATGGTAAGGTCAATTTATTGACTGAAAATTGTTGTTGGAATAATCTAGTAAACGAGTAAAAAGGAACCCTATAGATTGAGAGAAACCTTCATGAAGGTAGAAGTGAATAGATAAGAGCAAGTTCAAAAGCTCATGGTTATGCTAATGGAATGTATATCCATGTTAACTCAAGGGCATGTCTATGTATAAGACTGCATATGGAAAAATATTGAACATGCAAATCAGGCATGTTATAACATGTGGTGGGTTGTAAGGTACGATCTACTAATGGACCTTTTAGATGAGGATGACCTTATGACAATAGGGGTTAACAATAAGAATGAAAAGTTGATGATGTTGCGGCCTAATGCCTTAATACGATAGGACTGTAAGGATCAATGGGAGACTGATGTAAGGTCTAATTAAGGATGTGTCAAAACACCTTTGGATGACCGATGGATCATATTGACATCCAGAGGTGGATGGTAACCATATGGAGATGGCTTGGTGTACTTAGATAGCTATAAGAGGGAGTTAGGAAAAGATCCCCTTGCAGAATTCTGTTGACCAAGAGTGAATTGAGGCATGAAGAAGAGACTAGAAGTGGTTATCTTACTGCCTTGAGTGATACAATAACTACTCATCTGAATTATGGATTATGGAAGGTTGTTACAGTAGAAAGGAAAAAGGTGACCCTTGTTTGTTATTTCCATGTAGAAGGGGCAACATCAGTATGAATTATGACTGTGAGACTAGTCATATGAGTGACTGTAATCCGTCACTAAATAACACTAATATTAAAACTAAAATACCAATGTAAAAGGGGTGCAAGCAATGCACCTACATATATGTGTATACATGCTTAAAAGAATAATATGACTGCAAGCCCTCAATTACGAGGGAAGCTCAATGTTGAGTGTCTCTATGAGGCTTGTCATAAATATGGTACCAATATCCTTGGGAGGAGGATCTTGAAGTCTGATATGTCCATGTTCATGTATGACATGGAAAGGGTGCAAGTGATGAGCTTGCATGATGAATGTTTGGCTATGTCGGTATATGCTTGAGTGCATGAATTTAATGCATTGTGAAGTTTCTTGATATGAAAACTAATATTAATATCAAGTAGATATGAATGATATTAAATGTGCAAGTGATGCACATATATAATGTATGAGAATATGTATACTAAAGGCATGATGTGATTGCCTAAATGAGTGAAATGTAAGGCAATAATTACACTTGCCAAGATTTAGTGAATACCATGGATGCATGGCCGACTCTACTTTGAGGAGTCATGAAAGTTTGGTTTTGAATGATAGCTTGAGGGGAATGTGTTCCATTCCCTTAGGAAAGGCTAGTATAAACAGATGAGATATTAAATGAGCAAGGATGCTCTATTTTCATAACAAAAGGAAACATGATTGCCTTTGAGGACTGCACGAGAACAATTGTGACCAATCATAAGTTAAATGATTTATGATTGTGCATGTGGTTAAGTGAATCATGGATGTAAGTTAACAAAACAAGGAATATGTGTGGACAAATAATCTGGATGCATAACAAAGATGCATGTTTATATTCCTTATGGAATATTTGATAAATAATTGAACTAACTCAAGGTTGAGGCTATCACAAATAGTGAAGGATATGCAATAAGGAAGTTGGATGCTGAAGGAGTTCCCTGTAAAGGAACTGTGTAGGGACTCTGTCAAGAGAACAGAGTCACCACCTTAATGATTGATGGAAATTGAGCAGTGGGGTGAAAGCCTATATATATATATATATATATATGTATATATATATATAAGAATTATGGATTTCATTTTGCAACAAAATGTATGAGAGGAAGACTAACTAATGAATTTTGACCATTCTGATAACTGAATGGTAATGTGAAAAATGCAGAGGTTGATATTTCATCGTGAGCAAAATTTGTTATTAAAGCATGTTGATGTATCCAAAAAGATTAGGGTGATGCCTAACCAAGGCTGCTCAAGGAAAAGAGTGGGAATATCCCAACATGGAGTAATTGCAAAAGCAAAGAAAAGGAAAAAGGAGGAACACTTTTCCCACCCTAAGAACTCTGAATTGCTTACAGAGTTGTAGGTCTTAGATGAGAAGTTGTGAGAACAAGTACAGCTGGAAAAGGAAAGAATCCCTTAACTCCTTTCTTGTTGTCTAATGTGTTCTCTGGGATAAGAGAAAATTGGAAAGATGATATGTGAAAATATTTTATTAACTAGAAAGCTATGATACTTGCATTTTTATTTTTTTCACAATGAATAACATATTTATGATGTATATCATGTCTGGAATGGAATTGGAGCTGTTGAGAAAGATAGTTTCCAATTATGGACAACCTCAAGTAAAGGATAACTATGAGAAGGTTGTTGTTAAGAGATTGTTGAAGGGACTTTAAAAGTCCCCACAAAGCACCATTGATGAGGTAATATCAAAGAGGGTGCTAGCAGCCAAAGCATGTATAAGAATGTTCATACTTATGTGGCATGAGGTACGAATGGATTTGGTAAGAATCCCTTCTGAAAATATTTCATTATCTTAATGATATGCACATAATTTGGAAGTGTTTGTTGTATTCCATTCATACCCAAGTAGGGTGTGATTCAGTAAAAGAACCCGAATAATAGACAAAGGAAGTCCATGCTAGCTAAAGATGAGTTATAATCCTTGCAAGAAAATGCAGGAGTAAAGAGTACCATGGGTACAATGACTAATCTAGGGAGATGGGGAATAAAGGTGCTCATAGTTAGCACATTGCATCGAATACATTGAGGAAATGCATGATTGCATAAGAGGGTAGATAATGGACCACACATTAAGGAAGGAGGACCTTCCAATACTCTACCCGAAAGGTATAGGTGTTAAAGAAAAGATAAAATTGGGTGTCCATGAGTACTGGCACCCTGGTTACTACTCAAGGAAGAATGCTTGGGTGCACTCAAGAGAAACTTTGGTTTCAGATGAGTTGATCTGGGATCATGATCATCCTGTAACCGGAAGCATAGTCCTGTTGCAACAATGAACGAAAATGAATAAGCCATATGGTGAAGAGCTTGGCTAAGCTCCAACACACCATGGAAAAATACTTGACATAAAGTATGGCGAACTTGAAATCAACACAAGGGTGCATGGTATGTGAATGTGGCCATGGATATTGGCACCTTGGATTAAGTTCATTTAATGTTGAATTAGTTTTGAAAAGTTTGGTATGTTGAAATGATGCATAGGTAAGGAATGAGGTTTCCTTTCATGTTTATATAGAGATGTGATGCAACTGCTAGAATGCACAAGTTAAGAAATGTTTGTGATTCCATTCTGAATATGTTGTGAGAATATATATATATATATACATGAGAAACTAACAATTTGTTTGGTTGTATAAAGAATGAATTGCAGGAAGAAAAGGGTCTTGGGTATGGGCGTAATGAAGACCAATTGTCTATTGAGCCAAACTGTTATGGGAAGGAAAGTCCCATGCTCGTGAATTTGTTTCTTGTGCAGAACATATCTGAAATTAAATGTGGAATTTGGAAAATCTGTGGGTGACAGATTTGTAATAAAAAATTCTGAATTTGAAATTGATGATGATATCTCATAATTTCTATGTACCTATAATACAAGTAAGACAAATTTTTTTGTCTAGGGAGGGTAGATGAAGGCAGTCAAGCTGGAAAGCACAAAAGAGGCTACGGTTGAGACATGAGAACCCTGTGGTAATCCATGATCACCTTAGAACATGGTGTTTTGTGGTAACACAAGCTGAAGGGATGCCTCAACAAAGAAAGTCTGAGGGACGCCTCAACTATAAGGCTCAATGAAGTATCTGAAATTATTCTTGTGCGAGAAATCCTTGGCAAGGCAAGATGGATCACTCGAGGAACTGTATATCAGAGAAGGGGATGCATGAGCCTAGGCCTGGAGGGTGAGTGACCGCAAGGAAGAAGGGATTTTAACAATTCTCCTACACTATTGATTGGGATCATGCACACAATGGGTATGTCCAGGAAAAACAATGAGCCAAGAAACCAAGATAGCCATGTGGATACAAATCCATGAACTGCACAGATAAGCATTGTGCTACATTGTGAAACTTTTCCTCTTGAATTTTGAAGAACAACAATATGTTTTCACATGAAATTGTGATTAATGTCCTTATTGTCCTAGAATTAGTGAAGACAAGTGAAGAAGGTTGAGAGTCTGAAAAGGACCTGACTAAGAAAGAGGGTCAAGACTTCTGAAGTAGCCAAATGAGAAAGGCATGACAGGTGTTACTGAGAAAGAACATCGAGGACGGTGTTCCTTTTAAGGGGAAGGGGATTGTAATGCCCCTGTTTCCCCCAACTTGTAATTAATCATTAATTAGGATTACCATGTTATGGCATGTGAACGATGTAAATGTATTTTGTTTATATTTCCAACGACTAATTGTGGGGGTGAAGCCTTGAAGTATTGGCCATGATATCACTAGGGGAAAGAATGGGAAAACTATAAGAGAGGGTTCATTATATCAAATGACCCCAAATTTCCCCTTATTGGGAATAATAAACCCCCTTCGGATCCCAAGGACATGAATCAGTTAATGGAGGAAGGACTAGTGGTTGAATAATCAACCACCCCCATGAATGGAAGCATGGTCTGGTTGGGGAGACAGGAGGTCGTCAGCCCGAAGTACCACAAAGTCCTGCAAACCTAGGCTGACTTGAGTTTCCTTCTGAAAGAAGAAATAGGATAAGTCGAGAACCATACTAGGAAAGGAGGTAGAAAAATATACATGTAGAGACAGTTCAAAGAGAGGGTGTGCGGGAGGCTCTGCAGAGAGTAGGAGAGACACTAGACAAGAGCGCATGCACAGAGGGGGAACGTGCGACTTGGATATGAAAAATAAAAGAGGAAGGTCATGATCTTGATGTTGAGGAAGCATCTGATAAACCTCATAGGGATGTTATGACAGAGGAAGTATCTCTGGGTAATGGCATAAAATTCCCTGGAGATATCATGGCTTGGCACAGGGGTTGCCAAAGCACTAAGATTGAATGCCTCTGAGCCTGAGGTTGGGTGGAAAGGTGCACACGCACAATCAGATAGTTTTTTGCATTTTGTAATAGATAACTACTCCCATACTCTACAGAACTGAACTGTGATAGTAAAACAAAGTTGGATATCCTATGAATGTTTCATGGATTAGCAAACATTTGCTTGATGGCTAGACTATGTTCCTTTATCTTTTTCTTGATTGTGTATTTAAGCAATTAAGGATCCATATGGTCGAATACAATTTCCATACGTAAGTACTAGACCCTCTGGTAGTGGCTCGAATCAAAGGAAAGCAGTTGTGATTTTTCTAACCATAGGCCCAATATTCATATGTGCATATTTACCCTTCCAGTCATTTGGAACTCCGGAGAAAGGGGTTTGTTAATATCAGGAGGTATAACGTTTGTAGGATGAAACCGAGGGTCGTATCCTTCAGACCTTTCACCTATGTGACCAAGGGCTTGTGCCCACGGCCTTAACAAATTCCCAGCCAAGAGTTAAGCGTGTAGCCCATGAGGATTTTCGGAGGACCCATATGGATAAGGTTTGGGAACCTTGCGCTAGTCCGAATGGTGCTAAGTTCTTACTAACTTCGGACCTTCACAGGTTCGAAACTCTGGGATGTCACAACTTCAAAACTGCCAAAACCTCGAATGTCAAAGTTGTGAAATGTTGTGATTCGTTGATATGGGGAGTCTGTTGGGAATCCTTCTTGACCGTCTGATCCACTAGTGGAGGGTTTCATGTATGGTACTTCGATGAATTCCCACTTCGGGAGAATAGAGTTGTTGTAGCGCCAAAACCCGCGAACATCAGAGTCATGAATTAATGGGATCCATCGATCTGGAGGAGCTTTGGGACCACTCGTGACCATTGGATCTACTCCACGGCCAATTCGAATTTGACCTACTTCAGGAGGTTAAAACTTCACAATCGTCGAAACTCCCGAAGACCGAATTTACTAAGTGACATGGACTGTCGATCCTCGGATCCCTCGGGATCCCTCTCAACCGTCGATCTAAGGACTTCGTTGAGAACCCCTCTTAACTTCCCAAACAACCAGGACACGTTATGGAGTGACATGTCGCCCCTTCTTATACCCTGTCAAATGTAGTCTGTTATACGAGATCCATTGGATGAGATGCTACGCGACATGAGATCTGATAGTCTGGAGACTTGTCACTCCGGAGGAACTTGGCCAAGAGTCTTCAAAGTGTGAAGATTCCCAAAGTCACGAACGATGAAGTAAATCTCAATCGTTGACAGGTAGAGGGCACCTGGCGCCAGATCTGATAGTATGGAGACTTAGCTCTCTGGGGAATTCGAGATTTGTTGAGTTGATAAGCTCTGAAACCCTGAGTTGTGAAGAAACAGAAGCCATGGATCTATGGACCTACGTGGATAGAATCAACCATGAGATCTAAAGGACATTAGAAGACCATTTGTTTGGGGTTGACGTGGCTCACTGACGTCATCCAGAGTGACATGGACCCGCAACTAAGGTGCCATGTGTCACCGGGATATGATCGTTTTGCAAATCCCTTATGCTTATTAGAGCATGACACATGTCACCTCTTGATGAGGGCATGTGTCACCCCTGGCCCTTGCTATGTGTCAACCTTTGGTATGTGCCTGCCTAGCCAAAGTGGTTGGTGATGTGACCGGGACTCCAGGACTTCAAGACTACAGAGGTTTGGAGCGTGGTGTCGAGGATAAGTTAGAAGGGTCGAAGTTACATGGCAGTGTTTCAGAAGTTTGGGTATAGGAGATGTGGAAGAGTTATGGTGTAGTGTTATAGAGAGACTGAAGGGCCCGAAGGCTAGAGCCACGTGGAAATCTTACGAGACTTCAGGAGTTTGAGACTCTGGGAGGTTTCGTACATAGACAGAAAAGGGGCACTTAGTATCGAAGAATCGAACGTCGAATTATCCATAAGCATATGTGTTAACATGGAAGGAGATCGGCCATTGGTTTATTGTTGGGTGGAATCCTGCCATAGATTTAGGAGCATTGGAAGCTCTGGGATTTTAGAGAACTCGAGATGATATGTATGAGTCGGATCCACGTAGAAGCCACATGGCCCTTGACCAATAAGTGCCCAAAGGACTGTGGAAGGGCATTTCTTCCAATCCCGAGCTCAATTTTGAGCATGAAGACAATGGTTGGAAAGCTCTGAACGAGTAGAACATGATGGAGATCCTAGAAAGAGTGTGTGACATGCTTTAGAAAAATGAAATTATGATGCCCCAACCCTAGAAAGGGTACTTAGGGGTCAGGTGTGTTACAACATGCAACATCAATCAAAAGTCATCTTTGAAAATAAAACCCATGATTTCTATAAGTGTCCATAAGGATTTTGGTGAGTCCTTTATTCAAACTACAGCCACGATTTCTCTATCTAAGTCTCATCGAAATGTTAAATCCTCTGTTGAAAATACATTTGGTGATGTGAAAAAATCTATTGATTTAAAAAATAAAATAAAAAAGAAAAAGAAGAAAACTTTTTTTATTCTTCAGAAACATATCCAAAGGAACATATATAATGCGCATTCTCCTATCAATATTGTGGATGAGAAACTTGAATCAACACAGGATATTATTTCGCGTGAGAATCAATCTCCACCTATAGTGGAAAAGCCTGTTGAAGACAAGTATAAAATTGATCCCAATTTAATAGTCGCCTTTTGGAAAAACAAATACCATGAAATAATGCCCATTTTACAATCCACATGATAGGTTTGGAACTTGAAAATGAACAACTCAGAGTTTAAAATAAGATTCTCATTGCAGAATATGAAAAGAAATTTGTTGAATTCAAACACAATACAACTAAGAAAGAAGGTTTAGTGGCCATTAATTCACTTGGAGTTAATATCATTATTAACTCATATTTCACAAATTATACTTCTTGATACTAAGGTTGTTAAATTTTATATTTTGGATTGCCACGTAACATTTAGTATTTTTATTTTATTTATTTTTCTTGTTAATAATGAGCAACTATAGAATTTGCAATTCTGTAGCTACTCTAATTTTATATTATCTTTGTTATTTTAATTCATTTTATTGAGGTTTTAATTTATTATATTTTGTTTTGGAGGGGTGGAAAATATGAGTTTTGATCATGGATTATGGATTGAAGACTAATTCGAATTCCAAGGAT
>SNQJ01S0036153.1:41732-63797 GCA_010110895.2 Picea sitchensis | reverse complement strand
CCTATGTTTTGATATATAGATTGTTGTCAATTGTTCCTCTCTTGAACCCTTTGTCTTGAAGATACTTATCCAGTCTGTAATACCAGGCACGAGGAGCTTTTTTCAAATCATATAAGGATTTCTTCAGCTTGCAGACAAAGTCAGGGTTATCTGACAGTTGGAAACCCTTTGGTTGTTCCATACAGACTTCTTCTTTTAGATCTCCATTTAGAAAAGCTAACTTGACATCCATTTGATATACTTTAAACTGTTTATGATAAGAATATGCAAGAAACATTCTAATAGCTTCTAATCTTGCTACGGGCGCAAATGTTTCATCAAAATCCAGACCTTCTATTTGAGCATATCCTTTGTAGACCAATCTAGCCTTATTTCTTACAATATTTCCTTTCTCATTCATCTTTTTTTTGTAGACCCATTTGGATCCTATTACATTTTTATTTTTTGGCGTAGGAACAAGTTCCCAAGTGACATTCTTTTCAATCTAGTCCATTTCATCATTCATTGATTTTAACCAATTTACATATTTATTGGCTTCATTAAATTTCTTGGGTTCCACCATGCATATGAAGGTTATATGTGATTGCTCGGTGTCTTTGATTATCCTTCTCCTAGTTTGTACACCTTTGTCTTTCTCACCAATTATCTGACTTTTAGGATGATTCTTTTGAGTAATTCTGGAGGAAGGATTTGATGTTGATTGTTGTCCTAACTCTTCTTGTCTGGGTGTCTCTTCTCCACCTGATTCATCATCTTCTTGTGACTCTGAGATTTGTTGTTCTTCATTTTCATTATTCTCATCATATTTTTCATTTGGCTTGGTGCTTATTCTCTGTTGATATTTTACAGGAGCCTCTTCATCAATTCGAACATCAATACAGTCTACTAATTTATGCATTATTTTGTTAAAGCATCTGTATCATTTACTGTTTGTTGCATATCTTAAGAAGATACCTTCATCATCTCTACTATTAAATTTTCCCAGATGATCATCATTATTCTTGATGTAGCATTTACTTCCAAATACTTTGAAGTGCTTGATTGATGCAGGTCAACCAAACCACAACTCATATGGAGTTTTATCACTATTCGGCCTTAGATGCGCTTTATTTAAAATATAAACAGCCGTGTGAACAACCTCCACCCAGAAGGTTTGTGAAATGTCCCTTTCACTCATCATATCCCTTGCCATCTGTTGAACTGATCTATTTTGGCGTTCTGCAACTACATTTTTTTTAGGAGTACCTGGAATAGTATATTCTCTTTTAATTCCATGTCTGTCACATAATTCGTTGAAATCTCTTGAGAGAAACTCTCATCCCCTGTCTGAGCGAATTTCCTTTAACTTCCTTCCTATCTAATTCTCAACTAACGCCTTAAACTTTTTGAACTTCTCAAATGCATCAGATTTTTCTCTCAAAAAGGAAACCCACATAAGTCTGGGGAAGTCATCAATGACTAGCATAAAGTAATGTTCTCCTCCAGTTCCTTCCTTTTGCGATGGTCCACACAGATCCATATGAACAATTTGAAGTGGTTTCTCTGAATATGTGAAACTCTTCGATTTGAATTGAGCACAATTTAGCTTCCCCATTTGACAGGATTCACATACAGAGTTATTAGGATTAGATATTCTTGGAAGGTCTTTCACAACACCTTCATTATTTCGTTTGACAATATGATCAAAATTCAGGTGTCCAAGCCTTTTGTGCCATAACCAACTTTCATCAAATTTGCTTAAATGACATTTCTCCTTATCTTCCTTCAAAAGATATACATTCTTTTTAGTTCTAACCCCTTTTGCAATCATCTATCCTATGTTTATTGTCTTTATTTTACAATTCTTGGCAGTGAAGTGACTTCACATCCTCTGTCACATATCTGACCGATGCTAAAAATATTATTCTTTAAACCATCAACAAATAATACATCTTGAGCTTTGCTTCTTCCATTACTTAATCTTACTAGACCTTTACCTTTGATCTTTCCTGGAGCATCATTTCCAAAGGTCACACTCCCTGATTTATTTTCTTTGAGTAATAGGAACTTACTTTTGTCACCTGTCATATGACTGGAGCATCCGCTGTCAATATACCAGGGGTCTTTTTGTCTTTGAGCTGACAACACTAATCCACACTTGTTATCTTCATTCTTCTTCCAAACCTTGACGTTTTCAGCTCTGTGATTTGAATATGGCTTATAGTTCTTTAAGTGATAGTCTGCATCTTTGTATCCATAATTATGGAAAATTTAACATTATGGTTCATTGAATAAAGGATCATAACGATTGTTATGTTTAATCTGCGTCATTTTCCCAACCATCACATGATTTGCAGTCTGTGGTTGTTTGTTACTTGGATGTCTCATTCTTTGTTGTGGCAGATATTTATTCCTTGGTTGTCTTGATTGCTCATGTCTAAATCTTAAAGAACAATTTACAACTTTGTGGCCAAAGTTAGAGCAGTAAAACAATATCTATAGAAAAAAACTTTGTACCTGGAAAATGGTTGTCTTCTTTGAGCAGGTCGATTTCTTCCATGCAGATGATTTCCTTGATCAAAGGGTGTATTATTTCATTGTATTATGGTAGCTTTTCCTTCACTCCTCCTTGGCAGTTAATTCTCTTCCTTTGTTTTTGCAGTTTTGTTGTTTTCAATGGTTGTAGATTTGACAAACTTGATGGATTCTTTGTTGCTTGGTTGACCACTACTTGATCCCTCTTCATAACCCAAACCAGTTTTCAACTTCGAATTCCTTTGTTGATTCAGAATGGAGGCTAATCCTTCTGAGGCTTTAATACTTGTCAGATTCAGATGATATAAGGCCTGAAATTTCTCTAGATCTTTTCTGATAGTCACTACTTCAGCTTCCAATTTTTCACCTTTTGTTTCGGCTTCCTTAAATTGTTGTTTGAGAATTTATTCTATCTTATTAGCTTCTTCTAACTTAACCTTCAACAGAGCAATTTCTTCAGTTGGTTCATTGCAAGTTTTCTCATACCTGAGCAGTAATTGTTTTTCTTTTCTTTTCTTTTCTCTGAGTCTATCAATATCTTCCATGGCACTAACAAGTTCTCCTTCAAGATCTACTACTGCTTCACAATCAGCGAACTCACTTCCTGTATCTTCAGTGTTTATATCTTCTAAAGCTATTAGAAAGATATAATTTATTTTATCTTCAATAGAAGAGTCACTGCTTTCATCATCTGAGGGATCATCATCATTGTTTACACAAAAGCTTTTCTTCTTAAAATTAATCTCTTTATAGACCTTCTTGTGTTTGTGCTTCTCTTCATCGTCATATGTCTGATCCTTTCTTTTGCGAGTACACTTAGATAAAAAATGAACTATCTTACCACAGTTGAAACATTTGAAGGGCAATTTACCTTTGTATTTGCCTGATCCTTTCTTCGGTCTTCTCACAAAATTTGCTTCAATCTCAGCTATATCAGAATCTGTGTTTTTATTTGCTTTAAAAGATGCCTCTCTTGTAGTGGATTTACCTTTGGTGATTCTCATTTCATAAGCAGTTAGGGTCCCAATAAGTTGATCTAATGTCAACGTATTGAGATCAGTTATTTCCTCTATAACAGAGACCTTTGAGTTAAATCTATCAGGAAGAGATCTTAATATTTTCTGGACTAGAAAACATTCTTCTATCGTTTCACCTAGACCTTTCATAGCGTTGACAAGTTCTTCTATTCGTAAGAAGTACTTACTGATAGTTTTATCACTATTCGGCCTTAGATGCACTTTATTTAAAATATAAACAGCCGTGTGAACAACCTCCACCCAGAAGGTTTGTGAAATGTCCCTTTCACTCATCATAGCCCTTGCCATATGTTGCACTGATCTATTTTGGCGTTCTGCAACTACATTTTTTTTAGGAGTACCTGGAATAGTATATTCTCTTTTAATTCCATGTCTGTCACATAATTCTTTGAAATCTCTTGACAGAAACTCTCATCCCCTGTCTGAGCGAATTGCCTTTAACTTCCTTCCTATCTGATTCTCAACTAACGCCTTAAACTTTTTGAACTTCTCAAATGCATCAGATTTTTCTCTCAAAAAGGCAACCCACATAAGTCTGGGGAAGTCATCAATGACTAGCATAAAGTAATGTTCTCCTCCAGTTCCTTCCTTTTGCGATGGTCCACATAGATCCATATGAACAATTTGAAGTGGTTTCTCTGAAGATGTGAAACTCTTCGATTTGAATTGAGCACAATTTAGCTTCCCCATTTGACAGGATTCACATACAGAGCTATTAGGATTAGATATTCTTGGAAGGTCTTTCACAGCACCTTCATTATTCCGTTTGACAATATGATCAAAATTCAGGTGTCCAAGCCTTTTGTGCCATACCCAACTTTCATCAAATTTGCTTAAATGACATTTCTCCTTATCTTCCTTCAAAAGATATACATTCTTTTTAGTTCTAACCCCTTTTGCAATCATCTCTCATGTGTTTATTGTCTTTATTTTACAATTCTTGGCAGTGAAGTGACTTCACATCCTCTGTCACATATCTGACCGATGCTAAGAATATTATGCTTTAAACCATCAACAAATAATACATCTTGAGCTTTGCTTCTTCCATTACTTAATCTTACTAGACCTTTACCTTTGATCTTTCCTGGAGCATCATTTCCAAAGGTCACACTCCCTGATTTATTTTCTTTGAGTAATAGGAACTTACTTTTGTCACCTGTCATATGACTGGAGCATCCGCTGTCAATATACCAGGGGTCTTTTTGTCTTTGAGCTGACAACACTAATCCACACTTGTTATCTTCATTCTTCTTCCAAACCTTGACGTTTTCAGCTCTGTGATTTGAATATGGCTTATAGTTCTTTAAGTGATAGTCTGCATCTTTGTGTCCATAATTATGGCAAATGTAACATTATGGTTCATTGAATAAAGGATCATAACGATTGTTATGTTTAATCTGCGTCATTTTCCCAACCATCACATGATTTGCAGTCTGTGGTTGTTTGTTACTTGGATGTCTCATTCTTTGTTGTGGCAGATATTTATTCCTTGGTTGTCTTGATTGCTCATGTCTAAATCTTAAAGAACAATTTACAACTTTGTGGCCAAAGTTAGAGCAGTAAAACAATATCTATAGAAAAAAACTTTGTACCTGGAAAATGGTTGTCTTCTTTGAGCAGGTCGATTTCTTCCATGCAGATGATTTCCTTGATCAGAGGGTGTATTATTTCTTTGTATTATGGTAGCTTTTCCTTCACTCCTCCTTGGCAGTTAATTCTCTTCCTTTGTTTTTGCAGTTTTGTTGTTGTCAATGGTTGTAGATTTGACAAACTTGATGGATTCTTTGTTGCTTGGCTGACCACTACTTGATCCCTCTTCATAACCCAAACCAGTTTTCAACTTCGAATTCCTTTGTTGATTCAGAATGGAGGCTAATCCTTCTGAGGCTTTAATACTTGTCAGATTCAGATGATATAAGGCCTGAAATTTCTCTAGATCTTTTCTGATAGTCACTACTTCAGCTTCCAATTTTTCACCTTTTGTTTCGGCTTCCTTAAATTGTTGTTTGAGAATTTATTCTATCTTATTAGCTTCTTCTAACTTAACCTTCAACAGAGCAATTTCTTCAGTTGGTTCATTGCAAGTTTTCTCATACCTGAGCAGTAATTGTTTTTCTTTTCTTTTCTTTTCTCTGAGTCTATCAATATCTTCCATGGCACTAACAAGTTCTCCTTCAAGATCTACTACTGCTTCACAATCAGCGAACTCACTTCCTGTATCTTCAGTGTTTATATCTTCTAAAGCTATTAGAAAGATATAATTTATTTTATCTTCAATAGAAGAGTCACTGCTTTCATCATCTGAGGGATCATCATCATTGTTTACACAAAAGCTTTTCTTCTTAAAATTAATCTCTTTATAGACCTTCTTGTGTTTGTGCTTCTCTTCATCGTCATATGTCTGATCCTTTCTTTTGCGAGTACACTTAGATAAAAAATGAACTATCTTACCACAGTTGAAACATTTGAAGGGCAATTTACCTTTGTATTTGCCTGATCCTTTCTTCGGTCTTCTCACAAAATTTGCTTCAATCTCAGCTATATCAGAATCTGTGTTTTTATTTGCTTTAAAAGATGCCTCTCTTGTAGTGGATTTACCTTTGGTGATTCTCATTTCATAAGCAGTTAGGGTCCCAATAAGTTGATCTAATGTCAACGTATTGAGATCAGTTATTTCCTCTATAACAGAGACCTTTGAGTTAAATCTATCAGGAAGAGATCTTAATATTTTCTGGACTAGAAAACATTCTTCTATCGTTTCACCTAGACCTTTCATAGCGTTGACAAGTTCTTCTATTCGTAAGAAGTACTTACTGATAGTTTTATCACTATTCGGCCTTAGATGCACTTTATTTAAAATATAAACAGCCGTGTGAACAACCTCCACCCAGAAGGTTTGTGAAATGTCCCTTTCACTCATCATAGCCCTTGCCATATGTTGCACTGATCTATTTTGGCGTTCTGCAACTACATTTTTTTTAGGAGTACCTGGAATAGTATATTCTCTTTTAATTCCATGTCTGTCACATAATTCTTTGAAATCTCTTGACAGAAACTCTCATCCCCTGTCTGAGCGAATTGCCTTTAACTTCCTTCCTATCTGATTCTCAACTAACGCCTTAAACTTTTTGAACTTCTCAAATGCATCAGATTTTTCTCTCAAAAAGGCAACCCACATAAGTCTGGGGAAGTCATCAATGACTAGCATAAAGTAATGTTCTCCTCCAGTTCCTTCCTTTTGCGATGGTCCACATAGATCCATATGAACAATTTGAAGTGGTTTCTCTGAAGATGTGAAACTCTTCGATTTGAATTGAGCACAATTTAGCTTCCCCATTTGACAGGATTCACATACAGAGCTATTAGGATTAGATATTCTTGGAAGGTCTTTCACAGCACCTTCATTATTCCGTTTGACAATATGATCAAAATTCAGGTGTCCAAGCCTTTTGTGCCATACCCAACTTTCATCAAATTTGCTTAAATGACATTTCTCCTTATCTTCCTTCAAAAGATATACATTCTTTTTAGTTCTAACCCCTTTTGCAATCATCTCTCATGTGTTTATTGTCTTTATTTTACAATTCTTGGCAGTGAAGTGACTTCACATCCTCTGTCACATATCTGACCGATGCTAAGAATATTATGCTTTAAACCATCAACAAATAATACATCTTGAGCTTTGCTTCTTCCATTACTTAATCTTACTAGACCTTTACCTTTGATCTTTCCTGGAGCATCATTTCCAAAGGTCACACTCCCTGATTTATTTTCTTTGAGTAATAGGAACTTACTTTTGTCACCTGTCATATGACTGGAGCATCCGCTGTCAATATACCAGGGGTCTTTTTGTCTTTGAGCTGACAACACTAATCCACACTTGTTATCTTCATTCTTCTTCCAAACCTTGACGTTTTCAGCTCTGTGATTTGAATATGGCTTATAGTTCTTTAAGTGATAGTCTGCATCTTTGTATCCATAATTATGGAAAATTTAACATTATGGTTCATTGAATAAAGGATCATAACGATTGTTATGTTTAATCTGCGTCATTTTCCCAACCATCACATGATTTGCAGTCTGTGGTTGTTTGTTACTTGGATGTCTCATTCTTTGTTGTGGCAGATATTTATTCCTTGGTTGTCTTGATTGCTCATGTCTAAATCTTAAAGAACAATTTACAACTTTGTGGCCAAAGTTAGAGCAGTAAAACAATATCTATAGAAAAAAACTTTGTACCTGGAAAATGGTTGTCTTCTTTGAGCAGGTCGATTTCTTCCATGCAGATGATTTCCTTGATCAAAGGGTGTATTATTTCATTGTATTATGGTAGCTTTTCCTTCACTCCTCCTTGGCAGTTAATTCTCTTCCTTTGTTTTTGCAGTTTTGTTGTTTTCAATGGTTGTAGATTTGACAAACTTGATGGATTCTTTGTTGCTTGGTTGACCACTACTTGATCCCTCTTCATAACCCAAACCAGTTTTCAACTTCGAATTCCTTTGTTGATTCAGAATGGAGGCTAATCCTTCTGAGGCTTTAATACTTGTCAGATTCAGATGATATAAGGCCTGAAATTTCTCTAGATCTTTTCTGATAGTCACTACTTCAGCTTCCAATTTTTCACCTTTTGTTTCGGCTTCCTTAAATTGTTGTTTGAGAATTTATTCTATCTTATTATCTTCTTCTAACTTAACCTTCAATAGAGCAATTTCTTCAGTTGGTTCATTGCATGTTTTCTCATACCTGAGAAGTAATTGTTTTTCTTTTCTTTTCTTTTCTCTGAGTCTATCAATCTCTTCCATGGCACTAACAAGTTCTCCTTCAAGATCTAATCCTGCTTCACAATCAACGAACTCACTTCCTGTATCTTCAGTGTTTAGATCTTCTAAAGCTATTAGAAAGATATAATTTATTTTATCTTCAATAGAAGAGTCACTGCTTTCATCATCTGAGGGATCATCATCATTGTTTACACAAAAGCTTTTCTTCTTAAAATTAATCTCTTTATATACCTTCTTGTGTTTGTGCTTCTCTTCATCGTCATATGTCTGATCCTTTCTTTTGCGAGTACACTTAGATAAAAAATGACCTATCTTACCACAGTTGAAACATTTGAAGGGCAGTTTACCTTTGTATTTGCCTGATCCTTTCTTCGGTCTTCTCACAAAATTTGCTTCAATCTCAGCTATATCAGAATCTGTGTTTTTCTTTGCTTTAAAGGATGCCTCTCTTGTAGTGGATTTACCTTTGGTGATTCTCATTTCATAAGCAGTTAGGGTCCCAATAAGTTGATCTAATGTCAACGTATTGAGATCAGTTATTTCCTCTATAACAGAGACCTTTGAGTTAAATCTATCAGGAAGAGATCTTAATATTTTCTGGACTAGAAAACATTCTTCTATCGTTTCACCTAGACCTTTCATAGCGTTGACAAGTTCTTCTATTCGTAAGAAGTAATTACTGATAGTTTCATCTTCATCCATCTTTAACTGCTCAAATTTCAGTCTATGAGTCTGAAGTTTTGCGTCTTTCACCTTTTTATTGCCTTCATAACTACTTATCAGCTTGTCCCACATAATTTTTGTTGAATCACAGTGCATTACTTTGACAAACTTGGCTTCTGCAAGTCCACTGAGGATGGCATTCATTGCTTTTGCATTAAAGCTAAACTCCATCTTATCATCTTTTGAGGCCAAGACTACAGGCTTCACATATCTCATTTCAACGACATCCCAAACATCAACACCCACAGACATTAAATGTGTACTCATCCTTATTTTCCAGAACGAAACATTTGTTTCATCAAATAGAGGGGGTCTATTAGTTGAACTTCCATCATGACTAGTCAATTTCAAGCTTATGGATCTACCTTTAATCAAAGGCACCAGCTCTGATACCAATTGTTGGAAATATAACTGAGAGGGGGGGGGTGAATCAGTTATGTATATAAGCTTGAAACTTTTCTTGTTCTTTTTCTTTTTCTTTCTAGATTATTATTTAATGTGTTGTTGATAACTTAACATGGATAGATATACAATATTTGATCAATCACACAGAATACACAAAGACATTGATTTTCATGAGGAAACCCATAAAGAGAGAAAACCTCTTCTTCTTAGGATGTCAATCAAGATCCAACTTTCATATACATCACAGTCTTTGACCACCAACTCAATTATGAGGATGCAACCTCTGATAGCAAGCTGAAACTTGTAGAGAGTACCAACTCTCAGATTTCTCTAGCACCAACTCCTAGGTTTCTCTAGCACCAACTCCTAGAATATCTTCTAGCACCAACTAGAATTTAGAGGACTACAATCCTCCCTAGAACCACCCTACCACCCTGATTGAATCTTACAAAACTTTACTTACTTGCTCTGTCTCTGATATGTTCTATTACAACTCCACGTCTCCTCTTCCTTCTTCATCTTCTATCCTCTGTTCTGGTTCTGCATTTTTCTGCTTCTATGCTTCGCTCCCTTTTTCTCCTGCGCACGACACACCTTTGTTCAACTTCTCTTCTACAATTTATGCTCTGTGCATACACTGCATTAATTTCCGTTTCACCTCTTCTCTACTCCTTTTCTGTTGCTTACAACCACCTTCTATGCTCATGCATCAGTTCCCAAAAAGAACATTCTCTACATGTCTTTATCATGCCAATTCCTCTGCTAGATCATCTTGGAAACTCTTCATCCCCACAGCTCTGTGTTGCATCTCAATTCTATATATCCTCTTCTATGTTTTGCATGTCATATTTATGCCCACTTCTCTCCCAGGTCCTCATTGCAACTCTGCCACTTTACTGGTGGTTACTCACTATCTATTCATCATCAGTGCCCGATAACCTGAGATTCCTTTTCTTCACTAGCAGTTACAATCAGACGTTTTATTTGTTGTAGGTAAATAAGTCCTGAGCCCCTTCCTTTATCTGACTACTAGCGGTGACCACACGCCTATTCAAAAAGCGCTTTGTGATCTCGGTTTAGTGAGTGCTAGCTCCTTCTTTCGATATGACCTTGGGTGATGATCTCACATGACAACGCAATTGCGGGCGCATCCAAAGGTGGTTTGAAACAAACTATGTTTCGCTCAGCAATTTACCTCGAGCCTCCACGTGTCCTTTCTCCAAAACTGTGGCTTCTATTGCGACGCACCTTCAATCCCCACAATGTGATAGGACCATCGATCTCACGATGTTGATGGTGCTCCTAAACTGACGGATCAGATCGAACCTTCTTAAATCAATGGCTATGATTTATTTCATGATCTGGGCTTCGGGAGTTTCAACTCTCAAACCCTACTTTCCTCTGTACGTCATTCTTCCAGAGTTGATGATCCACGGACACCTGTCCTTCTCAATCGATGACTCAGCCTCTACTTTGGGAATTTGTCCTTTCAACTAGATCAACGGTTCTGCGGCCCCTTACTCAATTCAATGGTCGAGATCTCCTTCGCTACTATGGGCTTCGGCGATTTCAATTCTCAACCTTCACGCTCTCCCAAAACCCTTTTAGTTGGAGTCCACAGATTCTTGCCACATGTCCTCCTCAAATCAATGGTCCTCGTTCACTTTGGGACTTCGGCCTTTGGGAGTTCGGGACTCTGTCCCTCGCGACTTCAGCCCTTCGCCTCTTCGGCCCTTCGCGATTTCAGTCCTTCGACACTTTAACTTTTCGCAACTTTGGCCTTCGAGACTTCAAAGCTTTTGTCATTTTTTGGTGGTGAAAATCCCGAAGTAAATATCTCGGAGTGTCGTAACATTACACACATAACCTATTGACCTAGCATGGGCCGAGTGGTTTCCATATGTCACTCGTTGACGTGGTCTGCCACATGTCCTTGCTGACATGGTCTGCCACATGTCATTGCTGACGTGGTCTGCCACATGTCCTTGCTGACATGGTCTGCCACATGTCCTTGAATCAGACGGTTGAGGATTACTTCGAGTCTTTACCTGGAGTCCATAGATTTACACCATGTCTCTTCTGGATCAGATGACCTAGATCCACTTCGGATGATCCGACGCTTGATATTTACTCTGGATGATCTAACGACTGAGATCTATTTCGAATGATCGATATTTACTTCGACTCTCTGACTCTCCAAGCTTTGGGGATTTCAAATCTCAAACTTAAAATTCTCGAAGTGATTTCTCTGGAGCTCACAATCTGTCGCCACGTATCCCTCTAGATCTGACAGTTGAAATTTACTACGGATCTTCGGCTCTTCGGGCTTCAAGTATTTCAGTTCTCAACTTGGAATTATTAAATTGAGATTTTTTCGAAGTGTAACCTCCTCATAACTTTAGACCCGAAATGAATGATGTTCGTTTGATCAAGATCTTAGATCGACGGCTCTATATGTCTGTGATGTAGCTTTGCCTTGGATTAAATCCAACGACTCTCTCCTGAACTCACGGTCTCCTGACATGTATCTCCCGACGATTAATGAACCAGATTCTCCTCCTGGTGAGGAACGGTCTCAAATTACTTCGAAACTTTGGAAACCTCCCTCACCTGCGTGTGCAAAGCACTAAGGCACGCATACCTTGATTTGATCGGACGGTTGTTGGTCCTCTGGATTGGTGATCCAACGACCATTGTCGCTCTTCCTCCTGGACTTCTGATATCTCTGACTTAGAAGGTTTTATAAGTGTCCAAGGGTCTCGACCTTTACTCCTCTTGCGATTCCGTCTCTTGGACCTCGTCTACACTTATGGAAAGCGCTATCTCTTCTAAGCTTTCTCGTCTTTTTCTCTCTCGAGATTTGGTTTGTTATTGTTCTTGCCATCAATGACAAGCACACTCTTCATGTAAACATGCCAACACTTTCATCTCTAAAAGATTATTTTACTTTGTTTCTCTTTTATGTGGGACCCTTGGGAATGGTAGTGTGCAAGAAATTGTTGAAAGCTTTCATTTTCAACCTTTGATAAATTTAGTCCTATCATTTTATAACCAGAGAAATGTGGATTTTAACATTGTACAATTATTTACTACAAACATATTTTCAGTAAAAGAACAAAAAAGATACAATGGAAAATACACAAACTACACAGATATTTTTCCCTTGGAAACCCAAACTGGGAAAACCAACTTATTATATATTCATTCATAGTGATACATTGTTTACAATACAATATACATATAGGATCCAACGACATCCAAAACCCTAACCCAATGACCTGGATTAGTCAACAACCCTAATTCCTTAACCAGAAATAGAAAATCATCGGCAAAAACCATGTGTCGAGAAACCTCCCAACAATGGACACAAAAAATGAGGCAAAAATGGGACACATTTCCCGAGGCAAAAAAAAATTCTCAGAGGCGCTTGTTATACCAACCCAATACTTGAGCACAATCTTCGTAACCATATTGCTTCCTTACTTGCATGAGTGGCTTCCATGTATTCATCTTCTGTAACTGAAAGTGTCACTACAGCCTATCTTTTGCTCATCCAAACAGGTTAAACACATACCTTCTTGTAGATCTCCTACGATCCAGATCTCCAGCCCAGTTTGCATCCATAAAGCCATGTATGTTCAACACTTTTTCCAATCCTGGTCTTCCTTGGTAGCACAATCCATAGCTAGTAGTTCCACGCAAATACTTGAAAACCCTTTTTATTGTTGTCCAATGTTCCTTCTTTGGTTTAACATATACCTACTCAAAACTCCCATTACGTGTGCAATGTTCGGTCTAGTACAGATTATTGCATACATCAAACTTCCAACTGCACTCACATATGGAACATGAGACATGTCTTCCTCCTCTTCCTATGTCTTGGGACACTGATCTGTAGATAACTTTACACCAATGGGAATAGGGACCTTGACCGGTTAACATTCCTACATATTAAACCTCTGCAATATTGTCTCGACATATTTTCTCTGATTTAACCAGAGTTTCCTCTTTTTCGATCTCTTTTAATTTCCATGCCCAAAATAAAATTTGAAGCACCAAGATCCTTCATGTCAAATTTAGAAGACAATTGAGTTTTCACATATTGGATAATCTCCTTGTTGTTTCCTATCAGCAACATGGCATCCACATACAAGACCAAATAAATCAAATGATCACAAATTAATTTCAAATACACACAATGATCCTCTTTGTTTCTTGTAAATCCAAGTCCCAACATATAGGTATCAAATTTTTTATACCACATCCTTGGTGATTTTTTTAAACCATAAAGGGACTTTTTTCAACTTGCATACCAGCTTCTTCTTTCCCTTCACAACAAATCCTTTTGGCTACTTCATATAGATTTCTTCTTTCAGATCCCCATGTAGGAATGTTGTCTTCACATCCATTTGTTCTACTTCAAAATCAAATGCAACAACAACAGATAACAAAAATATTATAGAAGTTAACTTGGAAACATGAGAAACAATCTCACCAAAATCAATTCTCTCAACCTGGGAATAACCCTTTGCTACTAACCGAGCTTTGTATTTCTCCACTTTTCCTTCTGCATTCAGCTTCTTTTTAATTACCCATTTGTTGCCAATGGGATTTCTTACAGTCGACAACTCCACTAGATCCCAAGCCTCATTCTTATCCAAGGCTACCATTTCTTCATCCATGGCATTTTCCAGAGCTTTCCATCCTCTGAATCCACTACCTCCCTGAGATTTCTAAAATCATCATCAATAATAAAAAAATCAAAATTTGAATGGAAATCATATGGAGTATACCTTTCCAGTATCCTTCTTTCTCGAACCGGTCTCCTCAATATTGGAGTATGAGTATCTTCTTCTTATGATTCCTATTCTTCTGTAGAGTCTGATTCATCATCCTTTAAATCAAACTCTATTTTCTCGGGTTCTTCCTTACTTGGTAAGACTTCATGTTCAAAAACATCCTTCATTTCTCTAAATACCACATCTCGTCTATACACAACCTTCTTAGTTTCTAGGTTCCAAAGATTATAACCTTTGAGACCATCTTTATACCCAATAAATATACATTTTTCGGTGTCCTTATCTAGCTTACTCTTGTTTTCCTTTGGAACATGAACATAGGCCTCACAACCAAATACCTTGAGATGTGTGAGAGAAGTTTTCTTACCATCCATACCTCTTGTGGAGTCTTTTCATCCAGTGTTGATGAGGGTGATATGATGACCAGGAAACATGTAGTACCCACTGCCTCTGCCCAGAATTCTTTCCCTAACCCAGCAACACTAAGCATGCACCTTGCTTTTTCCATCAGTGTCATATTCATCCTTTCTGCAACTCCATTCTATTGAGGTGTATATGGAGTAGCCTTCTACATTGCTATACCACACTTCTTACAGAATTCTTCAAACTCATTCCCGCATAACTCTCTGCCATTATCCATCCTCAACACCTTAATTATTTTCTCTATTTTATTCTCAACAAGAGCCTTAAACTCTTTAAACCTATCAAAGACTTCAGATTTCTTCCTAAGGAAATCTATCCAAGTATTCCTCGAGAAGTCATCTATAAATGAGACATAGTACACAGATTTTTCCAATGATGGAACCAACACAGGTCCAAACACATCACTCTAAACTAGCTGTAAAATTCCTTCTTCACTCGTTGCACCAAAGGGGAATCTTACCTGATTCTACTTACCATATACACAATGTTCACATAAATCAAAATCCATAAAGCAGATAGACATACCTTCAACCATACCTTTACCATGTAGTAGTCGAAGACCCTTCTCTCTGATACGACCCAATATTTGATACCTTAGCATAACCTTTTCTCCAGAGACTATATTATTTCTTTCTTCTTCAACTCCAATAACAGGAACAATGGAACTATTACACCCATCACTAATAGTGCTTCATTGTAGCTTATACAGAGTTCCAAACTGAACTCCCTTCAACAACGCAATTGCTCCTTGAACCATCATGCAAGTTTCCTTTTTGAATATTGTTTTTACCCTTGCATCGTCCATTTTTCTTACATAAATCAAATTTCTAGCCAATCCTGGGATGTGAAGAACATAGGGTAGTGTTCTAATCCTTCCATCTATGAGCCTCAACTTGAATTTTCTTCGACCTATGATTCTGGTTGTCAAGTCGTCACCTAGGAAAACATTACCTCCATCATACCTTTCATATTCACATAACCACTCCCTATGGGGATTCATATGAAAGGATGCACATGAGTCAACCAACCATGCCTCATGATTTGTATGTGTGCTTGAAGAATCCAAGTACACATCCCCTCCTTCTTCCTTGGAGGTCTTTTCTTCTGTAGAAGGAGATTCTTCAAATCCATTCTTTTTCTCAATTTTGGATCTATAATGCTTCTTGTAGTGCCCTTCTTTTCCACATCTCCAGCATACCTTTACAAACTTTCCAAAATATTTAGATCTACTCTTAGACTTAGATCTTTCGATTGAGGACTTAGATCTATTTCTTTGTTGGGAGCGTCCTCTTGCAAATAATGCATATGTGCTCAGTCCTTTCATGTTCTTCCATCTCATATCCTCCTACAACAAGGATGAGACCACTTCATCAAACTTCAAGGAATTTGTATTGCTACATATGGCCACAACTAGACTATCCCACGAGTCTGGTAAATAGCACAATATATTGATACACTTGTCTTCATCTGAAATTTTAATCTCAACAGGTATTAACTGACTCACCACAGTATTGACGGCGTTCAAATGATCTACCATCGAGTCTCCATATCTCATCCTCAGGTTATACAAATAATTTCTCGGGAATAGTTTATTTACTAGGGACTTAGATTGATACAACTTCCCCAACTTATCCCATAAATTTTTGGCTATAACTTCCTCTGACACATTCGGTAATACTGAATCTAAGAGACACAGACGGATTGTGCTCTTCACCTTCCGATCCAACATTTTCCATTCATTTGCTGAAGCTCATGTAGGTGCAGTACTTGGATCCACTGTGATCCACTGATCTCTGTCCACCAACATATCTTTCATCTTGAGCTTCCAAAGCTCAAAACTTTGCCCATTAAACTTCTCGATCTCCATTTTCAAACTGCTCGCCATTTATTTTCACCTGAAGAATCAATACCACAGATCTCCCACTGTAACAAGGCTTATCACAATCCTGAGCCAATCCCTTGACCACAAAGGCATCCCCCTGAAGCCAACAAAGCTCTGATATCAAATGTAAATTTTAAACCTGTACAATTATTTACTGCAAATAGATTTTCAGTAAAAGAACAGAAAAGAAACAATGGAAAATACACAAATTACACACATATTTTTCCCATGGAAACCCAAACCGGGAAAACCATCATATTCTATATTCATTCATAGTGATACATTGTTTACAATACAATATACATATAGGAGCTAATGGCATCCAAAACCCTAACCCAATGATCCAGATTAGTCAACAACCCTAATTCCTTAATCAGAAATAGAAAACCATCAACAAAAACCATGTGCCAAAAAACTGCCCAACAATGGACACAAAAATCGAGGTGACACAAAAAACGAGGCAAAAATGTGACATGTTTCCGAGGCTAAAAAAATTCTCGAGGGTGATTTCCTCGAACCCCTACGTACCCAACACAATGTAGCAGACACTACAACTAGTCGTCCAAAGAATATAACACATACCCAACAAGAAATGGTTTCTTCCCCGTGGGTCGCCAATTGTTGTCACGTATAACAAACTCCCAAATTTGCATTTAACAATTAAATATAAAATTTGGGCCCCTTAATTTTTTGAGAATTTCTTTTGAAATGATTGAATTTTCCTTTTATTGGATTATGAAAATATGTTTTTGTTGTGTTCTTTTTTGAGTATTAAGGTTTGGGAGTGAAACTTTTACATGTTTTGATCCCTTGTTCCAAATTGACTGAATATTCAACCTTTTGGCTACCAGCTTCTTCTTTCCCTTCACAACAAATCCTTTTGGCTACTTCATATAGATTTCTTCTTCTAGATCCCCATGTAGGAATGTTGTCTTCACATCCATCTGTTCTACTTCAAAATCAAATGCAACAACAATAGATAACAAAAATATTATAGAAGTTAACTTGGAAACATGAGAAAAAATCTCACCAAAATCAATTCCCTCAACCCGGGAATAACCCTTTGCTTCTAACCGAGCTTTGTATTTCTCCACTTTTCCTTCTACATTCAGCTTCTTTTTAAATACCCATTTGTTGCCAATGTGATTTCTTACAGTCGACAACTCCACTAGATCCCAAGCCTTATTCTTATCTAAGGTTGTCATTTCTTCATCCATGGCATTTTCCAGAGCTTTCCATCCTCTGAATCCACTACCTCCCTGAGAGTTCTAGGATCATCATCAGTAATAGAAAAATCAAAATTTGAATGGAAATCGTATGGAGTATACCTTTCCGGTATCCTTCTTTCTTGAACCGTTCTCCTCAATACTGGAGTATGAGGATCTTCTTCTTATGATTCCTATTCTTCTGTAGAGTCTGATTCATCATCCTTTAAATCAAACTCTATTTTCTCGGGTTCTTCCTCACTTGGTAGGACTTCATGTTCAACAACATCCTTCATTTCTCTAAATACCACATCTCGGATATACACAACCTTCTTAGTTTCTAGGTTCCAAATATTATAACTTTTGAGACCATCTTTATACCCAATAAAGATACACTTTTCAACGTTCTTATCTAGCTTACTCTTGTTTTCCTTTGGAACATGAACACAGGCCTCACAACCAAATACCTTGAGATGTGTGAGAGAAGTTTTCTTACCATCCATACCTCTTGTGGAGTCTTGTCATCTAGTGCTGATGAGGGTGATATGATGACCAGGAAACATGCAATACCCATTACCTCTACCCAGAATTCTTTCCCTAACTCGGCAACACTGAGCATGCACCTTGATTTTTCCATCAGTGTCCTATTCATCCTTTCTGCAACTCCATTCTACTGAGGTGTATATGGAGTAGCCTTCTACCTTTCTATACCACATTTCTTGCAGAATTCTTGAAATTCATTGCCGCATAACTCTCTGCCATTATCCGTCCTCGACACCTTAATTCTTTTTTCTATTTGATTCTCAACAAGAGCCTTAAACTCTTTAAACCTATCAAAGACTTCATATTTCTTCCTGAGGAAATCTATCCAAGTATTCTTTGAGAAGTCATCTATAAATGAGACATGGTACACAGATTTTCCCAATGATGGAACCAACACAAGTCCAAACACATCACTCTAAACTAGCTGTAAAATTCCTTCTTCACTCGTTGCACCAAAGGGGAATCTTACCTGATTCTACTTCCCATATACACAATGTTCATAGAAATCAAAATCCATAGAGGAGTTAGACATACCTTCCACCATACCTTTACCATGTAGTAGTCGAAGACCCTTCTCTATGATACGCCCCAATATTTGATGCCACAGCATAACCTTTTCTCCATAGACTATAGGAGTTCTTTCTTCTTCAACTCCAATAATAGGAACAATGGAACTATTACACCCATCACTAATACTGCTTCCTTGTAGCTTATACAGAGTTCCAAACTGAACTCCCTTCAACAACGCAATTTCTCCTCAAACCATCATGCAGGTTTCATTTTCAAATATTTTTTTTATCCTTGCATCGTCCATTTTGCTTACATAAACCAAATTTCTGGCCAATTGTAGGATGTGAAGAACATCGGGTAGTGTTCTAATCCTTCCATCTATGAGCCTCAACTTGAATTTTCCTCGACCTATGATTCTGGTTGTCAAGTCATCACCTAGGAAAACATTACCTCCATCATACCTTTCATATTCACATAACCACTCCTTGTGGGGAGTCATATGAAAGGATTCACATGAGTCGACCAACCATGCCTCATGATCTGTATGTGTGCTTGAAGAATCCAAGTACACATCCCCTCCTTCTTCCTTGGAGGTCTTTTCTTCTGTAGAAGAAGATTCTTCAGATCCCTTCTTTTTCTCAATTTTGGATCTATAATGCTTCTTGTAGTGCCCTTCTTTTCCACATCTCCAGCATACCTTTACAAAATTTCCGAAAGACTTAGATCTACCCTTAGACTTAGATCTTCTGGTTGAGGACTTAGATCTATTTCTTTCCTGGGAGCGTCCTCTTGCAAATAATGCATATGTGCTTAGTCCTTTCATGTTCTTCCATCTCATCTCCTCCTACAACAAGGATGAGACCACTTCATCAAACTTCAAGGAATTTGTATTGCTACATATGGCCACAACCAAACTATCCCACGAGTCTGGTAAAGAGCACAATAAACTGATACACTTGTCTTCATTTGAAATTTTAATCTCAACAGGTACTAATTGACTTACCACAGTATTGAAAGCGTTCAAATGATCTACCACCGAGTCTCCATCTCTCATCCTCGGGTTATACAACTTCTTTCTCAGGAATAGTTTATTTACTAGGGACTTAGATTGATACAACTTCCCCAACTTATCCCATAAATATTTGGCTACCCATAAATATTTGGCTATAACTCCCTCTGACACATTCAGTAATATTGAATATGAGAGACACAGTCGGATTGTGCTCTTCGCCTTCTGATCCAACATTTTCCAGTCATATGTTGAAGTTCATGTAGGTGTAGTACCTGGATCCACTGATCTCTGTCCACCAACAGATCTTCCATCTTGAGCTTCCAAATCTCAAAACTTTGCCCATTAAACTTCTCGATCTCCATTTTCAAACTTCTCGCCATTTTTTTTCACCTAAAGAATAAATATCGCAGATCTCCCACTGTAACAAGGCTTATCATAGTCCCGAGCCAATCCCTTGACCACAAAGGCATCCCCCTGAAGCCAACAAAGCTTTGATACCAAATGTAAATTTTAACCCTGTACAATTATTTACTGCAAATAGATTTTCAGTAAAAGAACAGAAAAGAAACAATGGAAAATACACAAATTACACACATATTTTTCCCTTGGAAACCCAAACCAGGAAAACCATCATATTCTATATTCATTCATAGTGATACATTGTTTACAATACAATATACATATAGGAGCCAACAGGATCCAAAACCCTAACCCAATGACCTAGATTAGTCAACAACCCTAATTCCTTAACTGGAAATAGAAAACCATCAACAAAAACCATGTGCCAAAAAACTGCCAAACAATGGACACACAAATCGAGGTGACACAAAAAAACGAGGAAAAAATGTGACACATTTCCCGAGGCTAAAAAAATTCTCGAGGGCGATTTCCTCGAACCCCTACACACCTAACGCAATGTAGCGGACACTACAGCTAGTCGTGCAAAGAATATAACACATACCCAACAAGAAATGGTTTCTTCCCCGCGGGTCGCCAATTGTTGTCACGTATAACAAACTCCTAAATTTGCATTTAACAATTAAATATATAATTTGGGCCCCTTAATTTTTTGAGAATTTCTTTTGAAATGATTGAATTTTCCTTTTATTGGATTATGAAAATGTGTTTTTGTTGTATTCTTTTCTGAGTATCAAGGTTTGGCAGTGAAATTTTTACATGTTCTGATCCCTTGTTCCAAATTGACCGAATATTCAACCTTTTGAATTTCATAACTTCGAACATGAAATTCAAAAGAGTTTGAATTCGAAATAATTCTAATCTCATATCATGTTACGATGATGATATTATGTTCTATATGATTTGGAACATTGTTTCAGTCGCAGGGATAAGATCTAATCTTTCATGGCTCATTACGTTCAGGATTTTGACTTATGGTTATATTTCTATTGCAAATTGAGTGTTTGCTACAAAATTTCCTTTCTTGTGAAAGGATCAAGCTATAAGTTTTCATGGTTGATGATAGTTGGGATTTTTAATTATTTGGTTTTGTTTATATTATAATGAAGAGTTCGATATGAACTATAGTATTAATTCTACTTGAGAACTTTTTGCTCTATCTTTAATTATTGCAGTCAAAAGCTCATCTCCTATCCTAAAGTTAATAAACATTACCATTTTAAAATTTATCACATACCATTTGCACTGGAAAGCATATCACAAGCTTTATTCTTTCCTTTTGGGAATGTTTCTAAATTTACGAAATTTAGTAAATAAGATCATGTTATGACTTGAGTGCTTGAACGTTTGATCACTCATACGACTTAATGGGCTATTGTTTCGATGAATGACTTTGACAGATGTCAATTTTAAACCTCATTTGTCTATGCTCTATCTCCTGGGCTCACCTCTCCTACCATAATTTCGAATTGATGAGAAAATTCTCATTTGTCTATGCTCTATCTCCTGGGCTCACCTCTCCTACCATAATTTCGAATTGATGAGAAAATTAACGCAAAAGGTAGGAAGGTACATGCATCGATCTTCTCATTTGGGAATTTTCACCTCATTATATTATTGTTTTACCATTTATGAGGGTTTTCTTCTCCAAAAAAAATCGAGGGTTTTTTTTTTGCCTCTGTATCTTTTACCTCTGTGCTTTGTCCTGAACAAAGAAACACTCAACAATCATCACTATCACAAATCGATGAGCACATCAATGCAGAGAATGGGTAAATGCGAGAGTTTTTCTTTACATCTAGAGTTTTTTCCAT
>SNQJ01S0036153.1:25114-41722 GCA_010110895.2 Picea sitchensis | reverse complement strand
CAAACTTTTGTGTCGTGCACCAATACTTTGCGTGCACACCAACAAATTTGAACTGTGCACTGCCAATACTCCAAGCACACACCTTATGCATCACATTAATATTCATGCGCCACAAGCTCTATACCCTACGATGCCAAACTTTTTGCATGCTTTTCCATGCACCTATATTCTGCGCACGCCATCAATTATACATGACGCATTGCCAAAATTTAGTGTACACCTCTGCACCATTATTTTTTGTGCATGCAAAAATGTTTAGTGTGCACACCTACACACCACTATTTTTCCACATCACAAGATTCGCACAGTGCAGTACCCAATTTTAATGTGCACACCTACACACCTTTATTTTTCTGCACATCACTACTTCTTAATGCACAAAAATATTTTTGACGCTTAATTGATTTTTCTAAAATTTTGACGTAGAAATTGGAGCTTTTGCCCATTTTTTCACCCAACTTCCACCATAGATGTTCTGCAACCATTAAATTTGTTCAATTTCACTCCAATATACCCAAATTCAACCTTTGCAATAAAAAAAAATTGTGTGCACTGCTGGATGATATTCCTAGCGCAAGTTTTCCAATTCATTCACGAATTGAGAATTTTATTCAAACAATTCTATTCGATCTGCAATGGCTTCTTTGTAACTTCAAATTTGACCAATACCCAACTGAATTTTCTTAAACATGGGTTAAAATTAAGGGTATCTCATCACTGAACAAATTTTTCCCAAATTCTCCCTGAATTTAACAAAAATTGGGCTTTTACCCAATTCCACTCAATTGCTTCAATTTACGTTGTGGACGCACTGTAACTTGAAAATTTGGCCACTTCTGAATTCAATTCCCTATGAGAATTCACTTCGACATTATGCTAACTTGGCCCATCTAGGTTCAATGTTGAATACTGTACTTTGATACCATATTGTAACATACCTAGCCGCTATGCCACTTAAAACTTTTAAACTCTGATACCATATCGTAATGTCTCCATTACAACAACTCAAAAAAATTGCTCTGATACTAATTAAAACATACAAATACTCTATAATGCACAGTTACATACATATTCATAACATAAATATACATGCATCATAAATAGGATGAACCCATGAAAGCAATTGCATAATTGTTACTGCAACACATGATTTGACATACAAATGGCACTTATCTTTGATTAAAGGACACTAAATGCGTGCAAACCTTCTACGTTCCTCCCAGCCTGAGACCACACTACTCATAACTCTCAACATTGGATCACCCTCGAGCTAGGGCTAAACTCCACTTGGATAAGGTTTAGTATCCAAGCTAAAGTATCTTAGTCAATAGGAAACTCAGTCACAAGTAACTCAATCATAGGTGATTCAATCACAAGAAACTCCGTCACATGTGCCCATTTATACTGACAACCTACAGTCCCTCATTCCCCACATGCTTGTCCCACCCCATGAAGAGTTACCCTTCTCTACTCAATAGTCCTTCAACTGCCCCACTCCCCTTTCAGGGCTTCAACAACATGCTAGAAAGAAAGTCTTAGAGCCTTGTCGCTATAGTTCGACACCCCAGGAAAGTACTTCCCTGCAATTCTCTCACCTAGAGAGAATGTAATGTCCTACGTGCCTAACAACCTGTCTCTTCCGTCCAACGCTCTGCAAACCTTCCACGTTCCTCCCAGCCTTAGACCACACTACTCATAACTCTTAGCAGTGGGTCACCCCTGAGCTAGAGCTAAACTCCACTTGGGTAAGGTTTATTATCCAAGCTAAAGTATCTTAGTAAACATGAAACTCAGTCACAAGTAACTCAATCACAGGAAACTCCATCACATGTGTCAATTTATAATGACAACCTATAGTCCCTCATTCCCCACATGATTTTCCCACCCCACGAAGTGTTCCCCTTCTCTACTCAATAGTCATTCGATTGCCCCACTCCCCTTTCAAGGATTCAACAACATGCCGGACAGGAACTCTTAGAGCCCTATCACTGCAGTTCAACACCTCGAGAAAAACACTTCCCTACAATTCTTTCACCTGGAGAGAATGCAATGTCCTATAGGCCTAACAACTTGCCTCTTCCATCCAACACTCCAAGTTAACCAAGGTGCAGATATCTGTGACAACAACAATAGGGTACTGATGATAGTTGCATGAGTGAAGGAATGATGATCCCCTCATCATGGAATGCTAGCAAAAATGTACTAAGTCCAAACTATATGAATGCATGTTCCAAACTTGACACTTGTCACGTTGAGAAATACCTTGGTCCACTTGTCCCTCTCCTTCGAACTTAGGATAAAATAATATCCCTACTTCATACTTTTAAGGAATACTAATATAATATTCCTTTGGGTTTAAGCCCCCTTAACTTAGCCCCCATACCCTCAACCAGTGGAGTTAGCCCCCCATACTCTTTTACGTGGTTGGTCTCTCATAGTTATGTGTTTTCATTATATTTGCATATGATTACATTTACATTCTCAGTACAGTGGTGCTGGTATTTTTGCATCCAGGCTCACAACATCCAAAAACACAAAGATCGCGCACTAAACCAGTGCACGCGGAACAACATGACATTAAACAAAAAGGTTCTCTGGCCTCCAAAATCGTGCATTAATACAGTGTGTGCGGAATCCTGGAATGTGCGCCATCCTTGCGCACTTACACTAGTGTGCACTCTATACATTAAGTATTCCACTTTTAGTGCACTATTCCTGCACACTTACATAGGTGCGTGCTAAATACATTAAACTGCGCACTATAATCATTCTAAAATGTGCGCACTCCTTTGGTGTGAGATTCACACGCACTGAATTAAAGCGCGCAGAACCATACCAAAGATCTTGTTCCTTCAACTCACTAGCTTGTATGTAGATTACAATTACATTTATATGTACAATTGGGGTTCAGCCTAGGGGTATTATAGTTGGGATCACTTGGGTGAGGTCGAGATTCAAATCGAGTTGGTTGTCACTATAAAATCTAGGCAAAATAATTATTTACACAATGTGTTGAATTAGACAATGGCAACAGAGTCTGTGAAGGATCCCATTTTGAGGAAGTGAATGAATGGTGGATGGGTGTCGTAGTTTAAACGTTCTAAATTTTGGCCTTTTCGATGGATTTTTCTGTTTAATTTTGTCTTAAATTAGACGAGAAAGTGTGAGATCTTCATATTTGAGTGGCTAAGTCTGTAAAATCTGAGTGTCCTCGAGGGTTTTCAACATGTTGAATCCATTTATGCATTTAGAAATTCAATTTAAACAACAAAAGATTGTGATTTCATCCAGATTTATGTCGTTGGATTCTGACGAAAAGGCCAATATATAGAACAATTAGACAACGTCATGGATGGGGTATTGTGCCCCAATCATTGAGACTTTAAGGATCAAATATCATTATTATTTCTTTATCTCTATCAATGTTGTTTTTTTCTCTATGAGAGATGAATTTTTTTGATTATATTTCTTTGTGCAGTGAACGAGAGAAGGATGAAGAAGATTTGGTGACGGTGAAGCAATTTGAGGCAACTTGGGTGCATGAGGAATTGATGGCATGGAAGGGATGCATTTTTTTCTCCCAAACGCTACTAATTTGAAAAACAATGATTAATGTAAAAAAATATGGTAATTAAATAGTCACAAATCTCACATCAAGTATATATATTTTTAGAGTTAATAACAAGAACATAGACAACCGTGAAAGTTACACACAAAATGATTATTCAAGAAGCCCTAGTGAAACACATAAAAAAAGCTACAACATGTTTGAATCCTTGAGTATTGAGATGGTACGCTACAAGTGCAACAACTTTGAACATCGTTGATGGAAAAAAATGATTATGTTCAACATCATAGGAAGATCACCGGGTCAGGGTCCTAATTAGACCCTTATCCGTTGAAATGGAGATTCCAACTGGTTCTATGCGTCTCTAGTTACCCTTGTCCTAAGACTAGCCTAAAATCAACCTAAGCTAAGTTAATCTATATGTACAAAGATATATACACAGGGCCTTCTATTTGCTGATGTATATTATCACTTGCTTTGATCATCAAATAGAAGAGAAGGAACAAACTTTTAACTCTTCTTGTTAACTTGTAATATTCTTGATTACCATCAACAAGAAAAGATATATTGGATTTACCCTATTGCTGCTAGTTTGCAAGAAAGCAACCCTTAAGCTGACATAAGGGCTCAACCATGCCATGCTGGATTTTGCTCCTCCAAAATAAGACATAATGCAAATGAAATTATAATCTATGTTTCAAGCAACAAAGAGAAATCTAATCTATCCTATCTTAACCAGGAGAAGGATAGCCTTACTCCTAATCAAGAGAAAGAGTATCTAATGGGAAGAGGGAAATGTTGTATTTGGCTTCACGATAAAAATTTAATTATAAATCTCAAAGTAGTTTGAATATTTACAAATGATTCAAGTACAAATGCAAATGAAACAATCATGATTTAGTGTAATATAACACAAGACATATTTGAAACATAATAATAAATAGTTATTTAGTCTCTACAAATCGACCTCAATGAATTCATTATTAGCTCTGATCTAAATCATATTTAGCTTTGCAAAAGATAGCTTTAATAAAAACATACACCAATAAAATAAATGTAATTAACAATAATGTCAATAACACTTATAAAAATACCAATATGAACATAATTTAAATTAGAACTAAATTAACAAAAAAAATATAATAACAAACTTACTGCTCACACAATAGTGTATGAAAAAGAAAATTTATCATTATCTTGAAATTACTTTTTCTTTATACAGTCCTCCATAGAAAGAACCTCCACAAAAAGAAAAATACTACAATACAACAGTACTGCAGACTTTCCCTTTCAAGTCTCATATCTGGAACCTATTCTTAGTTTGTTTTCTCTCTTTTATAGAGTAAGAGTTCTAACAAAACTAATTCACTGACATTAATTAAAAGATCAATTGTCTCCTAAAAACTAGGAATGAGATTTTATAAAAAATTTAAATCCCCAAATGCTAGCAATATATATATAAAAATAGAAAAAATATATTTTCCAAACTAATTGTTTCTTTTCGTAAGTTTTATCCTTGGAATTTGAATTAGTCTTCAATCCATAATCCACGATCAAAACTCATATTTTCCACGTGTCCAAAACAAACTATAATAAATTATAACTTCAATAAAATGAATTAAAATAACAAAGATAATATAAAATTAGAGCAGCTACAGAATTGCAAATTCTACAGTTGCTCCTTATTAACAAAATAAAATAAATAAAATAAAAATACTAAATGTTACCTCGCAATCCAAAACATAAAATTTAATAACCTGAGTATCAAGAAGTAGAATTTGTGAAATCTGAGTTAATAAAGATATTAACTCCAGGTGAATTAATGACCACTGAACCTTTCTTTCTTAGTTGTCTTGTGTTTGAATTCAACAAGTTTCTTTGCATATTCTGCAATGAGAATCTTATTTTGAATTCTCAGTTGTTCATTTTCAAGTTCCAAACCTATCATGCTGGATTGTAAAATGGGCACTATTTCATGGTATTTGTTTTTCCAAAAGGCAGCTATTAAATTGGGATCAATTTTAGACTTGTCTTCAACAGGCTTTTCCACTATAGGTGGAGATTGATTCTTATGTGGAGTAATATCCTGTGTTGATTCAAGTTTCTCATCCACAATATTGATAGGAGAATGCACATAATATATGTTCCTTTGGATCTGTTTCTCAAGAATAAAGAAAGTTTTCTTCCTTGTTTTCTCTTTTTTATTTTATTTTTAAATCAACAGATTTTTTCACATCACCGAATGTATTCTCAATAGAGGGTTTAGCATTTCGATGAGACTTAGATGGCGAAATCGTGGCTACAGTTTGAACAGAGGACACACCAAAATCCTTATGGCCACCTGTAGAAATCATGGGTTTTATTTTCAAAGATGACTTTTGACTCATGCTGTATGTGACTATGGGAGACAATGGTTTCGAACCCGAGACCTAGGAGAGATCAACATCGTTTTACCCAAACGAATTCTTAGTTTCAAATCCAAGATCTGTTTTTCCATCTTGGTTAATCATTTCATTTTGATTATTTTATGCATCTACGATAGAGGGTTTAACAATTTTATGATGTTTTGACACAAGTGTTGAAGCTGTTGTTTGGACAAAGGATTGAAACAAATCTATATTCGTACCTGTGAATTTTGAAATAAACCCTTCATCTATCTGTAGCTTGCATTTCCAATCCTGACATATTTTCCATTGTAACTCAAAACAAATGCTTTGACCACCAGATCTGGACGTCACCAGCCGCAACCTAAAAATAATCCTCTAAAGAACCACGATTTTCTCCTAAAACGTGCATCCATAAATGAAAAATCTCACGCGTAAGCTAAATGGGACCGTTCTGAGAAAATCCCACGTTTCATATTTCTCAGTTTCGTCCTAATTTGGTAAAAAAAAATGAGTTCGAAAATGGAACTTGTTTCTGAGCCGACCTGCTTGCTGGAGCATGACATAATAATCAGTGAGGGATTCAATTAGTTATGGACCTAAAGGATCCATTCTTAAGATCATACCCATGCTAAAAATCTACCCATGAGTTTCTCTAAAAGATGTTGTAAAAACTCAGATCAAATGCAAAATATAGAGGTGAATAAATAAAACCCACAATTTCTGAAGAAGAAAACCCTCATAATCACAGAATCAAACTTTCCTAAGATGGAAAAAACTCTAGATGTAAAGAAAAACTCTCGCATTTACCCATTCTCTGCATTGATGTGCTCATCGATTTGTGATAGTGATGATTGTTGAGTGTTTCTTTGTTCAGGACAAAGCACAGAGGTAAAAGATACAGAGGCAAACAAAAATCCCCTCGATTTTTTTTGGAGAAGAAAACCCTAATAAATGGTAGAACAATAATATAATGAGGTGAAAATTCCCAAATGAGAGGATCGATGCAGGTACCTTCCTACATTTTGCGTTAATTTTCTCATCAATTCGAAATTATGGCAGAGTATGGAGAGGTGAGCCCAGGAGATAGAGCATAGACAAATGAGGTTTAAAATTGACATCTGTCAAAGTCATTCATCGAAACAATAGCCCATTAAGTCGTATGAGTGATCAAACGTTCAAGCACTCAAGTCATAACATGATCTTATTTACTAAATTTCGTAAATTTAGAAACATTCCCAAAAGGAAACAATAAAGCTTGTGATATGCTTTCCAGTGCAAATGGTATGTGATAAATTTTAAAATGGTAATGTTTATTAATTTTAGGATAGGAGATGAGCTTTTGATTGCAATAATTAAAAATAGAGCAAAAAGTTCTCAAGTAGAATTAATACTATAGTTCATATCGAACACTCCATTATAATATAAACAAAACCAAATAATTAAAAATCCCAACTATCATCAACCATGAAAACTTATAGCTTGATTCTTTCATATGAAAGGAAATTTTGTAGCCAACACTCAATTTGCAATAGAAACATAATCATGAAGTCAAAATCCTGAACGTAATGAGCCATGAAAGATTAGATCTTATCCCCGTGACTGAACAATATTCCAAATCATATAGAACACAATATCATCATCATAACATGATATGAGATTATAATTATTTTGAATTTCATGTTCGAAGTCATGAAATTCATAAGGTTGAATATTCAGTCAATTTGGAACAAGGGATCAAAACATGTAAAATTTTCACTGCCAAACCTTGATACTCAGAAAAGAACACAACAAAAACATATTTTCATAATCCAATAAAAGGAAAATTCAATCATTTCAAAAGAAATTCTCAAAAAATTAAGGGGCCCAAATTTTATATTTAATTGTTAAATGAAAATTTGGTAGTTTGTTATACATGACAACAATTGGCGACCCACAAGGAAGAAACCATTTCTTGTTGGGTATGTGTTATATTCTTTGCATGACTAGTTGTAGGAAATCGCCCTCGAGAATTTTTTTAGCCTCGGTAAACGTGTCACATTTTTGCCTCATTTTTTTGTGTCACCTCGATTTTTGTGTCCATTGTTGGGCAGTTTTTTGGCACATGGTTTTTGTTGATTGTTTTATATTTCCAGTTAAGGAATTAGTGTTGTTGACTAATCTGGGTCATTGTGTTAGGGTTTTGGATGTCGCTGGCTCCTATATGTATATTGTATTGTAAACAATGTATCACTATGAATGAATATAGAATATGATGGTTTTCCCAGTTTGGGTTTCCAGGGGAAAAATATGTGTGTAATTTGTGTATTTTCCATTGTTTCTTTTCTGTTCTTTTACTGAAAATCTATTTGCAGTAAATAATTGTATAGGGTTAAAATTTACATTTGGTATCAGAGCTTTGTTGGCTTCAGGGGGATGCCTTTGTGGTCAAGGGATTGGCCCGGGACTATGATAAGCCTTGTTACAGTGGGAGATCTGCAGTATTGATTCTTCAGGTGAAAAGAAATGGCGAGTAGTTTGAAAATGGAGATCGAGAAGTTTAAAGGGCAAAGTTTTGAGCTTTGGAAGCTCAAGATGGAATATCTGTTGGTGGACAGAGATCAGTGGATCGTAGTGGATCCAGGTACTGCACCTACATGAACTTCAACAGATGACTAGAAAATGTTGGATCGAAAGGCGAAGAACACAATCTGACTGTGTCTCTCAGATTCAATATTATTGAATGTGTCAGAGGAAGTTATAGCCAAAGATTTATGGGATAAGTTGGGGAAGTTGTATCAATCTAAGTCCCTCGTAAATAAACTATTCCCGAGAAAGAAGTTGTATAACCTAAGGATGAGAGATGGAGACTTGGTGGTAGATCATTTGAACGCCTTCAATAATGTGGTAAGTGAGTTAGTACCTGTTGAGATTAAAATTTCAGATGAAGACAAGTGTATCAGTTTATTGTGCTCTTTACCAAACTCGTGGGATAGTCTGGTTGTGGCCATATGTAGCAATACAAATTCCTTGAAGTTTGATGAAGTGGTCTCATCCTTGTTGTAGGAGGAGATGAGATGGAAGAACATGAAAGGACTGAGCACATATGCATTATTTGCAAGAGGATGCTCCCAGGAAAGAAATAGATCTAAGTCCTCAACCGGAAGATCTAAGTCTAAGGGTAGATCTAAATCTTTTGGAAAGTTTGTAAAGGTATGCTGGAGATGTGGAAAAGAAGGGCACTACAAGAAGCATTACAGATCCAAAATTGAGAAAAAGAAGGGATCTGAAGAATCTCCTTCTACAGAAGAAAATACCTCCAAGGAAGAAGGAGGGGATGTGTACATGGATTATTCAAGCACACATACAGATCATGAGGCATGGTTGGTTGACTCATGTGCATCCTTTCATATGACTCCCCACAGGGAGTGGTTATGTGAATATGAAAGGTATGATGGAGGTAATGTTTTCCTAGGTGATGTCTTGATAACCAGAATCATAGGTTGAGGAAAAGTCAAGTTGAGGCTAATAGATGGAAGGATTATAACACTACTCGATATTCTTCACATCCCGGGATTGGCCAAAAATTTGATTTGTGTAAGCAAAATGGACAATGCAAGGGTAAAAACAATATTTGAAAAGGAAACCTGCATGATGGTTCGAGGAGCAATTGCGTTGCTAAAGGGAGTTCAGTTTGTAACTCTGTATAAGCTACAAGGAAGCACTATTAGTGATGGGTGTAATAGTTCCATTGTTCCTATTATTGGAGTTGAAGAAGAGAGAACTCCTATATTCTCTGGAGAAAAGGTTATGCCATGGCATCAAATATTGGGGCGTATCAGAGAGAAGGATCTTCGACTACTACAATGTAAAGGTATGGTTGAAGGTATGTCTAACTGCTCTATGGATTTTGATTTCTGTGAACATTGTGTATATGGGAAGTAGAATCAAGTAAGATTCCCCTTTGGTGCAACGAGTGGAGAAGGAATTTTACAGCTAGTTTAGAGTGATGTGTTTGGACCTATGTTGGTTCCATCATTGGAAAAATTTGTGTACTATGTCTCATTTATAGATTACTTCTCGAGGAATACTTGGATATATTTCCTCAGGAAGAAATCTCAAGTCTTTGATAGGTTTGAAGAGTTTAAGGCTCTTGTTGAGAATCAAATAGAGAAAAGAATTAAGGTGTTGAGGACGGATAATGGCAGAGAGTTATGCATGAATGAATTTGAAGAATTATGTAATAAGTGTGGTATAGCAAGGTAGAAGGCTACTCCATATACACCTCAGTAGAATGGAGTTGCAGAAAGGATGAATAGGACACTGATGGAAAAAGCAAGGTGCATGCTCAATGTTGTTGGGTTAGGGCAAGAATTCTAGGCAGAGGCAGTGGGTACTGCATGTTTCCTGGTCATCATATCACCCTCATCAGCACTGGATGACAAGACTCCACAAGAGGTATGGATGGTAAGAAAACTTCTCTCACACATCTCAAGGTATTTGGTTGTGAGGCCTATGTTCATGTTCTAAAGGAAAACAAGAGTAAGCTAGATAAGAACGCTGAAAAGTGTATCTTTATTGGGTATAAAGATGGTCTCAAAGGTTATAATATTTGGAACCTAGAAACTAAGAAGGTTGTGTATAGCCGAGATGTGGTATTTAGAGAAATAAAGGATGTTGTTGAACATGAAGTCCTACCAAGTAAAGAAGAACCCGAGAAAATAGAGTTTGATTTAAAGGATGATGAATCCGACTCTACACAAGAATAAGAATCATAAGAAGAAGATCCTCCTACTCCAATATTGAGGAGATCGGTTCGAGAAAGAAGGATACCAGAAAGGTATACTCCATATGATTTCCATTCAAATTTTGATTTTTCTATTACTGATGATGATCCTAGAACTCTCAGGGAGGTAGTGGATTTAGAGGATGGAAAGCTCTGGAAAATGCCATGGATGAAGAAATGGAAGCCTTGGATAAGAATGAGGCTTGGGATCTAGTGGAGTTGTCGACTGTAAGAAATCCCATTGGCAACAATTGGGTATTTAAAAAGAAGCTGAATGCAGAAGGAAAAGTGGAGAAATACAAAGCTCGGTTAGTAGCAAAGGGTTATTCCCAGGTTGAGGGAATTGATTTTGGTGAGATTTTTTCTCATGTTTCCAAGTTAACTTTTATAATATTTTTGTTATATGTTGTTGTTGCATTTGATTTTGAAGTAGAACAGATGGATGTGAAGAAAACATTCCTACATGGGGATCTAGAAGAAGAAATCTATATGAAGCAGCCAAAAGGATTTGTTGTAAAGGGAAAGAAGAAATTGGTATGCAAGTTGAAAAAAGTCTTTGTATGGTTTAAAAAAATCACCAAGGATGTGGTATCAAAAAATTGACACCTATATGTTTGGACTTGGCTTTACAAGAAACAAAGAGGATCATTATATGTATTTTAAATTAATTTGTGATCATTTGATTTATTTGGTCTTGTATGTGGATGACATGTTGCTGATAGGAAACAACAAGGAGATTATCCAAGATGTGAAAACTCAATTGTCTTCTAAATTTGACGTGAAGGATCTCAGTGCTTCAAATTTTATTTTGGGCATGGAAATTAAAAGAGATCGAAAAAGAGGAAACTCTGGTTAAATCAGAGAAAATATGTCGAGACAATATTGCATAGGTTTAATATGTAGGACTGTAAACTGGTCAAGGTCTCGATTCCTGTTGGTGTAAATTTTTCTGCGGATCGATGTCCCAAGACATAGGAAGAGGAGGAAGACATGTCTAATGTTCCATATGTGAGTGCAGTTGGAAGTTTGATGTATGCAATGGTCTGTACTAGACCGAACATTGCACATGCAATGAAAGTTTTGAGTAGGTATATGTTAAAACCAGGGAAGGAGCATTGGACAACAATAAAAGGGTTTTCAAGTATTTGTGTGGAACTACTAGCTATGGATTGTGCTACCAAGGAAGACTAGGACTGGACAGTGTGTTGAACATACATGGCTTTTTGGATGCAAACTGGGCTGGAGATCTGGATCGTAGGAGATCTACAAAAAGGTATGTGTTTAACTTGTTTGGAGGAGCAATCAATTGGATGCACAAAAGACACGTTGTAGTGACACTTTCAATTACAGAAGCTGAATACATGGAAGCCACTCATACAAGTAAGGAAGTAATATGGTTACAAAGATTGTGTTCAGGTATTGGGTTAGTACAACAAGCGCCTCCAAGATTTTTTTTTTCCTCGGGAAATGTGTCCCATTTTTGCCTCATTTTTTGTGTCCATTGTTGGGAGGTTTCTCGACACATGGTTTTTGTTGATGGTTTTCTATTTCTGGTTAAGGAATTAGGGTTGTTGACTAATCCAGGTCTTTGGGTTAGGGTTTTGGATGTTGCTGGCTCCTATATGTATATTGTATTGTAAACAATGTATTACTATGAATAAATATATAATAAGTTGGTTTTCCCAGTTTGGGTTTCCAGGGGAAAAATATTTGTGTAATTTGTGTATTTTCCATTGTATCTTTTCTGTTCTTTTACTAAAAATCTGTTTGCAGTAAATAATTGTACAAGGTTAAAATCCACATTTCTCTCGTTATAAAATGATAGGACTAAATTTACCAAAGGTTGAAAATGAAATCTTTCAACAATTTCTTGCACACTACCATTCCCAAGGGTCCCACATAAAAGAGAAACAAAGTAAAAAAAGCTTTTAGAGATGAAAGTGTTGGCATGTTTACATGAAGAGTGTGCCTGTCATTGATGGCAAGAAGAACAACAAACCAAACCTCGAGAGAGAAGAAGACAAGAAAGATCATAAGAGATAGCGCTTTCTAGAAGTGCAGACGAGGTCCAAGAGACGAAATCGCAAGAGGAGCAAAGGTCGAGACCCTTTAACACTTAGAAAACCTTCTAAGTCGGAGAGATCAAAAGTTTAGGAGGAAGAGCGACAGTGACCGTTGGATCACCAATCCAGAGGACCAACAACCGTCCGATCAAATCAAGGTACACACACCTTAGTTCTTTGCACACAAAGGTGAGGGAGGTTGTCAAAGTTCCGAAGTCCCGAAGTAATTTGAGACCGTTCATCACTAGGGGGAGAATCTGGTTCATTGATCATCGGGAGATACGTGTCAAGAGACCATGAGTTCAAGAGAGAGTCGTTGGATTTAATCCAAGGCAAAGCTACATTGCAGACAGATCAAGATGTCGATCTAAGATCTTGATCAAACAAACATCATTCATTTCAGGTCTAAAGTTATGAGGAGGTTATGCTTTGGAAAAATCTCACTTTAATAATTCCAAGTTGAGAACTGAAATACCCGAAGCCCGGAAAGCCAGAGATCTGCAGTAAATTTCAATCGTCAAATCCAGAGGGATATGTGGCGATGGATCGTGAGCTCCAGAGAAATCACTTCGAGAAGTCTAAGTTTGAGATTTTAAATCCTCGAAGCTTGGAGAGTTGGAGAGATGAAGTAAATATTGATCGTCCGATCATTCGAAATAGATCTCAGTCGTTAGATCATCCAGAGTAATCTCAAGTGTCGAATCATCCGAAGTGGATCTGGGTCCTCTGATCTAGAATAGACATGGCGTAAATTTGTGGACTCTGGGTAAAGACCCGAAGTAATCCTCAACTGTCTGATTCAAGGACATGTGGCATACCACGTCAGCAAGGACATGTGGCAGACCATGTCAACAAGGACATGTGGCAGACCATGTCAGCAAGGACATGTGGCAAACCATGTCAGCGAGGACATGTGGCAGACCATGTCAATGAGTGACATGTGGTAGCCACTCGGCCCGTGCCAGGTCAATAGGTGACGTGTGTAATGTTGCAACACTCCGGGAGATTTACTTTGGTAGTTTCACCACCAAAAAATGACAAAATCTCGGAAGTATCGAAGGGCAAAGTTGCGAAAGGCCAAAGTGTCGAAGGAACGAAGTCGTGAAGGGCCGAAGTGTCGAAGGGCCAAAGAGCTAAAGTGCCGAAGGACCGAAGTCGCGAAGGGCTGAAGAGCCGAAGTCACGAGGGACAGAGTCCCGAAGTCCCGAAGTGAACACGGATTGTTGATTTGAGGAGGACATATGGTAAGAATCTGTGGACTCCAGCTAAAAGGGTTCTGGGAGAGCGTGAAGGTTGAGAATTGAAATCATCAAAGCCCAGAGTAGAAAAGGAGATCTTGACCATTGAATCGAGTAAGGGGTCGCAGAACCATTGATCTGGTTGAAAGGTCAAATTCTCGAAGTAGAGGATGAGCCTTCGATTGAGAAGTACAGGTGTCCACAGATCATCGACTTCGAAATAATGACATACAGAGGAAAGAAGGGTTTGAGAGTTGAAAATCCTGAAGCCCAGATCATGAAATAAATCACAGCCATTGATTTAATAAGGTTAGATCTAATCCGTCAGTTTAGGAGCACCGTCAAGATCGTGAGATCGACGGTCCCATCGCATTGCGGGGATTGAAGGTGCGTGGACTTTAAAATGTTGAAGGCAGGTCACAATTGAAGCCATGATTTTGGAGAAAGGACATGTGGAGGCTCGAGGTAAATTGTGGGGCGAAACGTAGTTTGTTTCAAACCATCTTTGGACACGCTCGCAATCGCATGGTCACGTGAGATCATCGCCCAAGGTCATATCGAAAGAGGGAGCTAGAACTCACTAGACCGAGATCGCGAAGCGCTTTTTGAATAGGTGTGTGGTCATCGCCAGTGGTCACATAAAGGGAGGGGCTCATGAATGATTTACCTACAATGAATAAAATGACTGACTGTAACTGCTAGTGAAGAAAAGGAATCTCAGGATATTGGGCACTGATGATGAATAGATAGTGAGTAACCACCAGTAAAGTGGCAGAGTTGCGATGAGGACCTGGGAGAGAAGTGGGCGAAAATATGACATGCATAACATAGAAGAGAATATATAGAATTGAGATGTAGCATAGAGCTGTGGGGACAAAGAGTTGCCAAGATGATCTGGCAGAGGAATTGGCGTGATAAAGACATGTAGAGAATGTGCTTTTTGGGAATTGATGCATGAGCATAGAAGGTGGTAGTAAGCAATAGAAAAGGAGTAGAGAAGAGGTGCAATGGAAAGTAATGCAGTGTATGCATAGAGCATAAAATGTAGAAGAGAAGTTGAACAAAGGTGTGTCATGCACAGAAGAAAAAGGGAGTGGAGCATAGAAGCAAAAAAATGCAGAACCGGAACAGAGGATAGAATATGAAGAAGGCAGAGGAGACATGGAGCTATAACAGGACACATCAGAGACATAACAAGTAAGTAAAGTTTTGTAAGATTCAATTAGGGTGGTAGGGTGGTGCTAGGGAGTATTGTAGTCTAAATTCTAGTTGGTGCTAGAAGATATTTTGGGAGTTGGTGCTAGATAAATCTGAGAGTTGGTACTCTCTGCAAGTTTCAACATGCTATCAGAGGTTGTAGCCTCATATTTTAGTTGGTGCTCAAAGACTGTGATGTACATGAAAGTTGGAGCTTGATTGACATCCTAAGAAGAAGAGGTTTTCTCCCTTTATGGGTTTCCTCATGAAAATTAGTGTCTCTGTGTATTCTGTGTGATTGATAAAATATTGTATATCTATCCATGTTAATTTATCAGCAACACATTAAATAATAATCTAGAAAAAAAAAAGAGCAAGAAAAGTTTCAAGCTTATATATATAACTGATTCACCCCCCCCCTCTTAGTTATATTTCCAACAATTGGTATCAGAGCTAGTGCCTTTGATCAAAGGTAGATCCATAAGCTTGAACATGACTAGTCATGATGGGAGTTCAACTAATAGACCCCCTCTATTTGATGGAAGAAACGTTGCCTTCTAGAAAATAAGGATGAGAACACATGTAATGTCTCTGGGTGCTGATGTTTGGGATGTCGTTGAAACGAGATATGTGAAGCATGTAGTCTTGGCCTCAAAAGATGATAAGCTAGAGTTTAGCTTTAATGCAAAAGCAATGAATGCCATCCTCAGTGGACTTGTAGAAGTCGAGTTTGTCAAAGTAATGCACTGTGATTCAACAAAAATTATGTGGGACAAGCTAATAAGTAGTTATGAAGACAATAGAAAGGTGAAAGACACAAAACTCCAGACTCACATACTGAAATTTGAGTAGTTAAATATGGATGAAGACAAAAATATCAGTAAGTACTTCTTACGAATAGAAGAACTTGTCAACACTATGAAAGGTCTAGGTGAAACGATAGAAGAATCTTTTCTAGTCCAGAAAATATTAAGATCTCTTCCTGATAGATTTAACTCAAAGGTCTCTGCTATAGAGGAAATAACTAATCTCAATATGTTGACATTAGATCAACTTCTTGGAACCCTAACTACTTATGAAATGAGAATCACCAAAGGTAAATCCACTACAAGAGAGGCATCCTTTAAAGCAGAGAAAAACACAGATTTCGATATAGAAGATTTTGAAGCAAATTTTGTGAGAAGACTGAAGAAAGTATCAGGCAAATACAAAGGTAAAATGCCCTTCAAATGTGGTAAGATAGGTCATTTTTTTATCTAAGTGTCCTCACAAAAGAAAGGATCAAACATATGATGATGAAGAGAAGCACAAACACAAGAAGGTCTATAAAGAGAATAATTTTAAGAAGAAAAGCCTTTGTGTAAACAATGATGATGATCCCTCAGATGATGAA
>SNQJ01S0036153.1:0-13806 GCA_010110895.2 Picea sitchensis | reverse complement strand
ATTGGATGCATACAAAAATTACTATAGAGGTGATAGTTATTGTTATTAGTACATGCACGAGACTTGTATGTACTAGCTACACATGCATTTCTTGCACATGTACACTAGTATGTATGAGTTTTCTTGGCTTACTTACTGATAATATTGTTTATTGGATATGAATGTGTGAACCATGTGTCATTTCCCTTGTATCATAAAATACTTTAACTTTGGGATGAAGTTTCCTGAAGAGTGAGTGTATGTAACAACCCTAATTAATTAATTAATTGTCATAATTAAATATTTGTTTAATGTATATTAGTTCAATTAATTATCATGATTAAATATTTCTTAAGAAATATTGGTTTAATAAATTAATAATTTTCATTTTTGAGAGTTAATGAAAAGGGGATGAGGTGGTTGAGACTTAATGGAGGGATAAGGTGGTTGAGACTTAATGGGGTAATAAGGTGGTGAATACCGGGGAAGGGAGGATAAGACAAGGGGGAAACACTCGGGAAGGGGTCTTCTTGGGTTTTTGGGTAAGATTTTCATATGAGAAAAAGAAAGGTGAACAGAGGGAGTGGGAGGTTGGATCTGTATTGCTGGATTACTGGTTTTGCTTGAGGAGTTTGCTGGAGGGGTTTTGCTTGAGGAGTTTGCTAGAGGACTGTCATAGGGGGCACTTGTTGCTGGGAGTTTTGGGCTCAGGGGCTAGGAAACCGCAAGGATTCATGGAGCTAGGGAGCCGGAGAAGCTCTATTCCTAGCTAGCTGGGAGGAAAAGATTCAGTTTTCAAGCAGTTTTTAAGTAGTTCAAGTAGTTAGCAACAACATGAAAGAAAGGGACAAACTTCTTCTTCAAGAGGTATTTTACCAGTATTAATTTTGTTTTGAATGAAAGTTATTATATGTATCTATGTATTGAAAATGTGTAATATGTTGTGTAATATGTTTTGTGACTATTTTGGGCTGTATAATTTGAGAACTTGATATTTAACTGATTAATTTGCTAGAACTTCAACATAAATTAGATAGATTTATTGTAATGCAAATTGAAATAGAAATTAGATGTCATGCAAACAAAAATACAAAAATACGACATAAACTTGTTCATAAGGAATATTTCAAGGAAAGAAAAGTAATTTAGATTGCAACTTTACCATTTAACTTTGAAGCCCTGATGAAGGGATTTACACAAATGACAAAATCTCTAAAGTCCCGAAGGTCGAAGTTGTGAAAGGCCGAAGTGCCAAAGTGCCGATGGACTGAAGTCGCGAAGGGTCGAAGTGTCGAAGGATCAAAGTCTCGAAGGGTCGAAGAGCCGAAGTCGCGAGGGACAAAGTCCCAAACTCCCAAAGGCCAAAGTCTCGAAGTGAACGAGGACCGTTGATTTGAGGAGGACACATGGCAAGAATCTATGGACTCCGAATAAAGCATTCTGGGAGAGCGTGAAGGTTGAGAATTGAAATCATCGAAGCCCAAAGTAGTGAAGGATATCTCGACTGTTGAATCGAGTAAGGGGCCGCATAATCATTGATCTGGTTGAAAGGTCAAATTCCCAAAGTAGAGGCTGAGCTGTCGATTGAGAAGGACAGGTGTCCGCAGATCATCGACTCTAGAAGAATGACGTACGGAGGAAAGCAAGGTTTGAGAGTTGAAACTCTTGAAGCCTGGATCACAAAAAAAATCATAGCCATTGATTTAAGAAGGTTAGATTTGATCCGTCAGTTTAGGAGCACCGTCAAGATTGTGAGATCGACGGTCCCATCGCATTGCGGGGATTGAAGGTGCGTGAAATTTAAAATGTTGAAGGTGGGCCGCAATCAAAGCCACAATTATTGGGAAAGGACACGTGGAGGCTCAAGGTAAATTGTGGTCCAAAACTTAGTTTGTTTCAAACCACCTTTGGATGCGCCCACAATCGCGTGGTCACGTGAGATCATTGCCCAAGGTCATATCGAAAGAAGGTGCTAGCACTCACTAGACCGAGATCACGAAGCACTTTTTGAATAGACATGTGGTCATGTAAAGGAAGGGGCTCAGGACTGATTTACCTACAGTGAATAAAGTGACTGAATGTAACTGCTAGTGAATAAAAGGAATCTCAGGATAATGGGCACTAATGATGAATAGACAATGAGTAACCGTCAGTAAAGTGGCAGAGTTGCGATGAGGACCTGGGAGAGAACTGGGCGAAAATATGACATGTAGAACATAGAAGAGGATATATAGAATTGAGATGCAACACAGAGCTGTGGGGATGAAGAGTTGCCAAGATGATCTAGTAGAGGACTTGGTGTGATAAATACATACAAATAATGTTATTTTCAGGAACTGATGCATGAGCCTAGAAGGTGGTAGTAAGCAGCAGAAAAAGAGTAGAGAAGAGATGCAACAAAAAGTAATGTAGAGTATGCACAAAGCATAAAATGTAGAAGAGAAGTTGAACAGAGGTGTGTCAGGCGCAGGAGAAAAAGAGAGCAGAGCATAGAAGCAGAAAAATGCAGAACCAAAACAGAGGATAGAAGCTAAAGAAGGCAGAGGAGACATGGAGTTGTAACAGAACATATCAGAGATAGAGAAAGTATGTAAATTTTTGTAAGATTCAATTAGGGTGGTAGGGTGGTGCTAGGGAGGATTGTAGTCCTCTAAATTCTAGTTGGTGCTAGAAGATATTATGGGAGTTGGTGCTAGAGAAACCTGGGAGTTGGTGCTAGAGAAATATGAGAGTTGGTACTCTCTGCAAGTTGCAACTTGCTATCAGAGGTTGTAGCCTCATATTTGAGTTGGTGCTCAAAGACTGTGATGTACATGAAAGTTGGAGCTTGATTGACATCCTAAGAAGAAGAGGTTTTCTCCCTTTATGGGTTTCCTCATGAAAATTAGTGTCTCTATGTATTCTGTGTGATTGATCAAATATTGTATATCTATGCATGTTAAGTTATCAACAATACATTAAATAATAATCTAGAAAGAAAAAGAAAAAGAACACAAAATTTTTCAAGCTTATATACATAATTGATTCACCCCCCTCTCTCAGTTATATTTCCAACAGAAAGGAATTGAATGCCTAATTCCAAGGCAATGAATCCAAACAAAGGAAATATTCATTAAATTTTAATTACATCTCTACTTATGGACAACAAAAATAGCTAGGAGGTTGTAAAAGATTAACATGCATCTATTTAAAAATTACCTCTTTACCCGACATTGCTTCGCTGCTAGCAGACCTATTTAGTACCCCGAAAAAGTTGTCTTGGTACCATGTGTGTATTTATCCGCTGATAGAAAGCTTGTTCAGTACCCTGACGAGTTTTCACATATTTCCCACACTAATGTGATTTCAAATCTCTAATGCCACCACTTTAATAAATATATTTGGAGAATTTTTTTTAGCAATTAGGTGAGGAGAGCAGGGTGGTACATGAGGTTTTTACTGAAAGGATTAGATGTGATACCGATTAAATTTGACCTCACTAGTTTCTCTTCAACTACTAAAATAGAGGATTTTTTTTATATGTGGAGGGGAGGGGAGGGACTCAAAGTATAGAATGTCAACAATTCTTTCCTTTTTAAATATAATCTCACAATACTTGAAACAAATCCTAATGTTATCCATGGCTAATGGTTGGTGTACAAGAAAAGTGAAAACTTGGTATTGATGACCTTTAGATAAATGGAGTCCTATTAAATAGGACAGAGTAAAGGATTTCCCCATGTAAGGCATCTGTTATTGCGTAGGAATGATTCCCCATATCATAAAATCCAATCCAAAGCAAAACAATAAAAAACATAAAATTTTAAAGCATTGCGAACAAAGAATGCAAATCTGGAAAAGTAAATAAATTGAAAGCCAAAAAAAATGAAAGAAAACATCACACCTTAATCTAGGGAACAATCATGACTAAGAGGTGAATTTAAATCAAGTGTTCTTTCCTTTACAAATATCTTGTTTTAAAAATTCAATTCAAACCAGAGAACAAGACAATAGATGAAAACAGTGAAAGATGGAAAGACTTCCCTGGTGTGACCAAATTGACATTAATTATCACCACAACTGCTTTGTGAATCATGAGGGAGAGATCGGTGAATTCCAAATCTAAGATTGCAGCAGAGCAAAATTTTCAAAGAAAATATTGAAAACCTGCAAAACATAATTTAAATCAGCAAAGACTAAAACAAGCCGGAAATTAAAATCACAAAAGAAAAAATTCAAGGATGAACCTAAGCGTATGAAACTTTCCATAAAGAAGTAACCTCTTCTTATGATAAATATAAAAGCATGAATAAGTTGCATATTTAATTAAGTTCATATTCACTCAAGATCATCAATTTATTGAAATTAAAATAAAGCAAACCTAAGGTAAACTAGTCCTACTCCTACTCTAATTTCCAATGAAGCCATTCGAGTTATTTCATACATGTACATATATACATATCAAATATTAGTAATAATAATAAAGATAAAAATATGACTAATCTAAAAGAAAAGTAACATTTATTATATACATTAGTACTTAATAAAACAAAACATTAAATTTTATTAACAAGAGAACTCTCCTTCAAACAATTCTCCAACCATATATCTATTGGATCATAAAAATAATCATGGGAATCACTTATGGATTAGAGAATATTAAAAGGAGAGGGAGAAAGGAATCCATTTTCAAAGAATGCGTTTTTATTTACACTGTTATTACAAGACAGTTGGTATTCATCTTCAAGAATTTCTTTTACACGAGTAGTAGCTGAAATAATGTGATCATAATTAACGCTAGCATCTTCTTGTGCAAAAAGTCTAAGATCATGACAGGAAATTGGAACTTGAGTGATGTCATTGGAATCATAGTAGGCATGGGATTTAGCTTTTTAAAATTGAAATCATTACAAGAAGAATCAAGATGAGACAAAGTTGTAATATGATCAGTAAAAGGGTATCCTGCATCTTGAAATTTAGATTGATCATGAGGGTTGAGAATACAAGGTCCTGACATAAACATCACTTGGGGGTGAAGTGCCTTACTATCCTCAACCTCTAGATCAATATCATAAATTATTTCACATTCACTACCTTGATTATTTTCTTTTAAATCAAAACCAGAAGCATATGATGATGAACATGTGTGAGAATTATTGAAAAATGATCAATTACAAATTCATTATTCTAATAATTATGAGTGAAAGATTCACAATGTGTTTGACTTATGATAATTCCTCTATTGTGTAAAAAGGAATCCATGTGAAGAGGAACTATTATATGATTATCAAACAAATTTATGTTAGCAAAAATATCAGAGTATAAAGAAAAATGACTATTGGAACAAATAAAACTAAATGTCTCTATGTTCGTAGAATAATCATTATCATTGAAAGCTTGTTCTTGAATTTCTAATACCATTTCTTTATTATTTTCCTCAGAATAGATATCACTTTCAGGTATGGGATTGACTTGATTGAATAGAGATTTCCCTTCTAATGAGAATCAAGATGCTCTAATACGTGGGGATGAGAAGTATTAATTATGATATTAGAAATTTCAGTTGAATTACTTCTAATGAGACAACTGTCAACATCATGGAAGCTATCTAACTTAGGAATTATATTAGGACTTAAAGCATTTTCAAGATGAGTTAAAATTTCATTGGATGAATTTATGCTTTCTTAAAATAGTTCCTTAATAATTTCTGAATTGACTATTACAATAGGATCAACAATACCATAGGAAATAACTAGTTCATCAACAGTAGAAAATACACTAAGAAAAGTTATACCTTCTGGTTCATTATGATTAGTACAAGAAAGTGAAATAATATGTTTAAACCAACCTATTAATTTAAACTGTGAAGGGAAATCATCAGATTGAAATTTAAAAGAAATCAATTTGAATTGAAGAAGAAAATATTCATAGGACTCACCTTCAATTCTTTGCAAGTTCTCAAGTTCAAGGCAAACCTTATCAGATTCATATTCTTGAAAGGTTTGAAGGAAAATTCAAGTAAATTCATCCCAGCTATCTACAGAAGCAACTGGAAATGATCTATAGTAGTCTTTGGCTTGACTTGTTAAGGTGAGAATGAAAATCCTACACATAACACCATCATCAATAACAAAAGTTTTACAATTCAAAATAAATTCATGAACATGATGAAAAGTAGAGGAATTAGACTCACCATTAAATTTTACCTGTGACAAGTGTTTAACTACCTTTGTTGGAGTGTTGGAAGATGTTCGACTAGAGATACAAATCCAAATAGGAAGTTTAGGATCCATCAAAAGAAATGAAAGAATTAAAAACAATAGCTCAAACAAGAATCAAATTATTAAGCACACTCGTCGGTGGCCCTCCTTCTAGCACCAAAAATGTTGATGGTAAAAAATGACAATGTTCAACATCATAGGGAGATTGCTCGATTAGGGTCCTAATTAGACCCTTATCTGTTGAAATGGTGATTCCAACTAGTTCTATTGGTCTCCAACTACCCTTGTCCTAAGACTAGCCTAATATCAACCTAAGATAAGCTAATCTATATGTACAAAGATATATACACAAGGCCTTCTATTTGTTGATGTATATTATCACTTGCTTTGATCAACAAAAAGAAGAGAAGGGACAACCTTTTAACTCTTCTTATTAACTTGTAATATTCTTGATTACCATCAACAAGAAAATATATATTGGAATTACTCTCTCTTTGCTAGCTTGCAAGAAAACAACCCTTAGGCTGACATAAGGGCTCAACCACGCCATAGTAGATTTTGCTCCTGTAAAAGGATACTTAATGCAAATGCAATTGTAATCTAGGATGCAAGCAACAAAGAGAAATCTAATATATCGTATATTAAACAAGAAAAGGATAGCCTTACTCCTAATCAAGAGAAAGAGTATCTAATGGGAAGAGAGAAAGACCGTATATGGATTCAAGATAAAGATTTAATTATAAATCTCTCAAAGTAGTTTGAATATTTACAAATGATTCAAGTACAAATGCAAGTGAAACAATCATGATAAATAGTTATCATGATGGCCCCATTCACCTACCTAAAACCAACTATATATAATGAATCCAGTATTAAGTTTACACAAAGCAAAATAAATAGTTCTTTAGATTTAGTGTAATATAACACAAGACATATTTGAAACAAACTAATAAATAGTTATTATGTCTCTACAAATTGATCTCATCAAATTCATTATTAGCTCTTATCTAAATCATATTCAACTTTGCAAAAGACAGCTTTAACAAAACATACACCAATAAAATAAATGTAATTAACAATAGTGTCAATAACACTTATAAAAATATCAATAAGAACATAATTTAAATCAAAACTAAATTAACAAGAAAAAGATATTAACAAACTTACTACTCACAGAATAGTGTATGAAAAAATAAATATATCATTATCTTGAAATTAGTCCGCCTTTATACGATCTTCCACATAAAGAAAAATACTACAATACAACAATGTGATGCAACCTATGTCTTACTGCAGATTTCCCCCTTCAAGTCTGATATCTGAAACCTATTCTTAGTTTTATTTCTCTCTTTTATAGATGAAGAGTTCCAACAAAACTAATTAACTAACATTAATTAAAAGAGCACTTGTCTCCTAAAAAGTAGGAATGAGATTTTATAGAAAATTTAAATCCCCAAATCCTATATATATATAACAAAAATATTTTTTCCAAACTAATTGTTTCTTTTCATAAGTTTTATCCTTGGAATTCAAATTAGTCTTCAATCCATAATCCACGATCAAAACTCATATTTTCCACCCCTCCAAAACAAAATATAATAAATTAAAACCTCAATAAAATGAATTAAAATAACAAAGATAATATAAAATTAGAGCAGCTACATAATTGCAAATTCTATAGTTGTTCATTGTTAACAAGAAAAATAAATAAAATAAAAATAATAAATGTTACGTGGCAATCCAAAATATAAACTTTAATAACGAGTATCAAGAAGTATAATTTGTGAAATCTGAGTTAAGAATGATATTAACTCCAAGTGAATTAGTGACCACTAAACCTTGTTTCTTAGTTGTCTTGTGTTTGAATTCAACAAATTTCTTTTCATATTCTGCAATGAGAGTCTTATTTTGAACTCTGAGTTATTCATTTTCAAGTTCCAAACCTATCATGTGGATTGTAAAATGGGCATTATTTCATGGTAATTGTTTTTTCCAAAAGGCGACTATTAAATTGGGATCAATTTTATACTTGTCTTCAACAGGCTTTTCCACTATAGGTGGAGATTGATTCTCATGCAAAATAATATCCTGTGTTGATTCAAGTTTCTCATCCACAATATTGATAGGAGAATGCACATTATATATATTCATTTGGATATGTTTATGAAGAATAAAGAAAGTTTTCTTGATTTTCTTTTTTATTTTATTTTTTAAATCAATAGATTTTTTCACATCACCGAATGTATTCTCAACAGAGGATTTAGCATTTCGATGAGACTTAGATAGAGAAATCGTGGATGTAGTTTGAATAAAGGACTCACCAAAATCCTTATGGACACTTATAGAAATCATGGGTTTTATTTTCAAAGATGACTTTTGACTAATGCTGCATGTTGTAACACACCCGACCCCTAAGTACCCTTTCTAGGGATGGGGCATCATAATTTCATTTTTCTAAAGCATGTCACACGCTCTTTCCGGGATATCCATCATGTTCTACTCGTTTAGATATTTCCAACCATTGTCTTCATGCTCAAAACTGAGCTCAGGATTGGAAGAAATGCCCTTCCACAGTCCTTTGGGCACTTATTGGTCAAGGGCCATGTGGCTTCTATGGGGATCCGACTCATACGTATCATCTCGAGTTATCTAAAATCCCATAGCTTCCAGCGCTCCTAAATCTATGGTGGGATTCCATCCACCAATAAACCAATGGCAGATCTCCTTCCATGTTAACACATATGCTTATGGATAATTCGACGTTCGGTGCTTCGACACTAAGCACCCCTTTTCTGTCTATGTACGAAACCTCCTAGAGTCTCAAACTCCTGAAGTCTCGTAAGATTGCCAAGTGGCTCTAGCCTTCGGGCCCTTCAGTCTCTCTATAACACTACACCATAACTCTTCCACATATCCTATACCCGAACTTCTGAAACAATACCACGTAGCTTCGACCCTTCTAACTTATCCTCGACACCATGCTCCAAACCTCTGTAGTCCCGAAGTCCTAGAGTCCCAGTCACATCACCAACAACTTTGGCCAAGCGAGCACATACCAGAGGTTGACACATAGCAAGGGCCATGGGTGACACATGCCCTCATCAGGAGGTGACATATGCCATGCTCTAGTAGGCATAAGGGGTTTGCAAAACGGTCATATCCTGATGACACGTGGCACCTTAGTTGCGGGTCCACGTCACCCTGGATGACGTCAGTGAGCCACGTCAACCCTAGACAAACGGTATTCTAATGTCCTTCAGATATCACGTTCGAGTCTATCCACATAGGTCCATAGATCCATGGCTTCTGTTTCTTCACAACTCAGGGCTTCAGAGATTATCAACTCAACAAATCTCAAATTCCCCAGAGAGCAAAGTCTCCAGACTATCGGATCTGGCGCCAGGCGCCCTCTACCTATCAACGATTGAGATTTACTTCACCGTTCGTGACTTCGAGAATCTTCACACTTTGAAGACTCTTGGCCAAGTTCCTCTGGAGTGCCAAGTCTCCAGGCTATCAGATTTCCTGTCGCTTAGCATCTCATCCAATGGATCTCGTACAATGGACTACATTTGACAGGGTATAGGAAGGGGCGACGTGTTGCTCCACAACGTGTCCTGGTTGGTTGGGAAGTGAAGAGGGGTTCTCAACAGAGTCGTTAGATCGACGGTTGAGAGGGATTCAAGGATCGACGGTCCACGTCACTTAGTAAATTCCACCTTCAAGAGTTTCAATGATTGTGAAGTTTTAACCTCCCGGAGTAGGTCAAAGTCGAATTGGCTGTGGAGTAGATCCAATGGTCAAGAGTAGTCCCAAAGCTCCTCTAGATCGATAGATCCCATTAATTCGTGACTCCGATGTTCACAGGTTTTGGCACTACAACAACTCTGTGCTCTCGAAGTGGAACTTCATCAAAGCACCATACACGAAACCCTCCACTAATGGATCAGACGGTCAAGAAGGATTCCCAATAGACTCCCCATATCAACGACTCACAACATTTCACAACTCCGACATTCGAGGTTTTTTCAGTTGTGAAGTTGTGACATCCCAAAGGTCCGGAGTTAATAAGAACTTAGCACCATTCAGACTAGCGCAAGGTTCCCAAACCTTAGCCATATGGGTCCTCCGAAAATCCTCATGGGCTACATGCTTAACTCTTGGCTGGGAATTTGCTAAGGCCATGGGCATGAGCCCTTGGTCACATAGGTGAAAGGTCTGAAGGATACGACCCTCGGTTGCATCCTACAAGCGTTATACCTCCTGATCTTAACAAACCCCTTTCTCTGGAGTTCCAAATGACTGGAAGGGTAAATATGCACTTATGAATATTGGGCCTATGGTTAGAAAAATCACAACTGCTTTCCTTTGATTCGAGCCACTACAAGAGGGTCTAGTACTTACGTATACAAATCATATTCGACCATATGGGTCCTTAATTACTTAAATACACAATCAAGTAAAAGATAAAGGAACACAGTCTAACCATCAAGTAAACATGCACATCCATGAAACATTCATAGGATATCCAACTTTGTTTTACTATCACAGTTCAATTATGTAGGGTATGGGAGTACTTATCTATTACAAAATGCAACCAACTAACTGACTGTGGGTGTGAGCCTTTCCACCCAACCATAGGCTCAGAGGCATTCAATCTTAGCACTCTGGTGACCCCTATGCCAAGCCATGATATCTCCAGGGAATTTTATGCCATTACCCAAAGATCATTCCTCTGTCATAGCATCCCTATGAGGTTTATCAGATGATTCCTCAACATCAAGCTCACGACCTTCCTCTTTTTTTTTGCATATCTGGGTCACACACTCCCCTCTGTGCATGCTCTCTTGTATGGTGTCTCTCCTACTCTTTGAAGAGCCTCCCGCACACCCTCTCTCTGAACTGTCTCTACGTGTATATTTTTCTACCTCCTTTCCCAGGATGGTTCTCGACTTATCCTATTCCTTATTTTAGAAGGAAACTCGGGTCAGCCTATGTTTGCAGGACTCTGTGGTACTTCAAGCTGATGACCTCCTGTCTCCCCAGCCAGACCATGATTCCATTCATGGGGGTGGTTGATTATTCAACCACTAGTCCTTCCTCCATTAACTGATTCCTGTCCTTGGGATCTGGAGGGGGTTTATTATTCCGAATAAGGGGAAATTTGGGGTCATTTGACATAATGAACCCTCTCTTATAGTTTTCCCATTCTTTCTCCTAGTGATATCATGGTCAATACTTCAAGGCTTCACCCCCATAATCAGTTGTTGGAAATATAAAAAAAATACATTTACATCGTTCACATGCCATAACATGGTAATCCTAATTAATGATTAATTACAAGTTGGGGGAAACAGGGGCATTACAATCCCCTCCCCCTTAAAAGGAACACCATCCTTGACGTTCTTTCTCAGTAACACGTGTCATGCCTTTCTCATTCGGCCACTTCAGAAGTCTTGACCCTCTTTCTTGGTTAGGTCCTTTTCAGACTCTCGACCTTCTTCACTTGTCTTCACTAATTCTGGGACAATAAGCACATTAATCACAATTTCATGTGAAAACATATTAATGTTGTTCAAAATTCAAGAGGAAAATTTTCACAATGTAGCACAATGCTTATCTGTGCAGTTCGTGGATTTGTATCCACATGGCTGTCTTGTTTTCTTGGCTCACTATTTTTCCTAGACATACCCATTGTGTGCATGATCCCAATCAATAGTGTAGGAGAATTGTTAAAGTCCCTTCTTCCTTGTGGTCACTCACCCTCCAGGCGCAGGCTCAAGCATCCCCTTCTCTGCTATACAATTCCTTGAGTGATCCATCTTTCCTTGCCAAGGATTTCTCGCACAAGAATAATTTCAGATACTTCATTGAGCCTTACAGTCGAGGCATCCCTCAGACTTACTCTGTTGAGGCATCCCTCCGGCTTGTGTTACCACAACACACCATGTTCTAAGATGATCATGGATTACCATAGGGTTCTCATGTCTCAACCGTAGCCTCTTTCATGCTTTCCAGCTTGACCACCTTCCTCTGTCCTCCCTAGACAAATATTTTTGTCTTACTTGTATTACAGGTACATAAAAATTATGAGATATCATTATCAATTTCAAATTCAGAATTTTTTATTACAAATCTGTCACCCACAGATTTTTCGAATTCCACATTTAATTTCATATATGTTTCGCACCTCATTCCTTACCTATGCATCATTTCAGCATACCAAAATTTTCAAAATCTAATTCAACATTAAATGAACTTAATACAAGGTGCCAATATCCATGACCACATTCACATACCATGCACCCTTGTGTTGATTTCAAGTTCGCCATACTTTATGTCAAGTATTTTGGCATGGTGTGTTGGAGCTTAGCCAAGCTCTTCACCATATGGATTATTCATTTTCGTTCATTGTTGCAACATGACTATTCTTCCGGTTATAGGATGATCATGATCCCAGATCAACTCATATGAAACCAAAAGTTTCTCTTGAGTGCACCCAAGCATTCTTCCTTGAGTAGTAACTAGGGTGCCAATACTCATGGGCACCCAATTTTCTCTTTTCTTTAACACCTATACCTTTCAGGTAGAGTATTGGAAGGTCCTCCTTCCTTAATGGGTGGTTCATTACCTACCCTCTTATGCAATCATGCATTTCCTCAATGTATTCAATGCAATGTGCTAACTATGAGCACCTTTATTCCCCATCTCCCTAGATTAATCATTGTACCCATGGTACTCTTTACTTCTGCATTTTCTTGCAAGGATTATAACTCATCTTTGGCTGGCATGGACTTCCTCTATCTATTATTCAAGTTCTTTTACTGAATCATACCCTACTTGGGTATGAATGGCATACAACAAACACTTCCAAATTATGTGCATATCATTAAGATAATGAAATATTTTCAGAAGGGATTCTTACCAAATCCATTCATACCTCATGCCAAATAGGTATGAACATTCTTATACATGCTTTGGCTGCTAGCACCCTCTCTAATATTACCTCATCAATGGTGCTTTGTGGGGACTTTTAAAGTCCCTTCAACAATCTCTTAATAACAACCTTCTCATAGTTATCCTTTACTTAAGGTTGTCCATCATTGGAAACTATCTTTCTCAACAGCTCCAATTCCATTCCACACATGATATACATCATAAATATGTTAGTCGTTGTGAAAAAAATAAAAACACAAGTATCATAGCTTTCTAGTCAATAAAATATTTTCACATATCATCTTTCCAATTTTCTCTTATCCTAGAGAACACATTAGACAACAAAAAATGAGTTAAGGGATTCTTTCCTTTTCCAGCTATACTTGTTTTCATAGCTTCTCATCTAAGACCTACAACTCTGTAAGCAATTCAGATTTCTTAGGGTGGGAAAAGTGTTCCTCATTTTTCATTTTCTTTGCTTTTGCAATTACTCCCTGTTGGGATCTTCCCGCTCTTTTCCTTGAGCAGCCTTGGTTAGGCCTCACCCTAACCTTTTTGGATAAATCAACATGCTTTACTAACAACTTTTGCTCACCATGAAATATGAACATGTACATTTTCCACATTACCATTCAGTTATCAGACTGGTCAACATTCATTTGTTAGTCTTCCTCTCATACATTTTGTTGCA
>SNQJ01S0036152.1:45475-73728 GCA_010110895.2 Picea sitchensis | reverse complement strand
ATTGGATGGTGCCCCATGAAGCTTGGGTTCTTGCACCGAATAAGGCTAGGCAGTGTAGGTCTGGATATATGATTCTCACTCCTTCTTTTGTTGTTCCATGGGACATAATCAACCTGTGCCTTTGTTCGGAAGGTCCCTTTCACTTTTTCATTACATTGGAATTAGGACCTTATCCACATGGGATGAATATCTAGAAAAGTTGTTTTCTTGTGATGTTTCTCTTAGGAATTGTTAGTGGAGTGCTTCTTTTTATAGTTGGCCTTAGGTTGTGTTAGCATCATTGATTTTGGATCGGATTCAAGGTGGTATACCAACTGCTTCATTGGTCGGGAGGGACCCCTGGTTTTTCTCTTGAAAGTGTGGAGCTACCTCTTAGAATCCATGGGTTTTTATACCGCTGGTCCGCCAGAGTCAGTGCATGAGAATTGTATGGACATTAAAAATATCGCAAGGGATGAAATTGTGCATAATAACATCATGGAAAAAAATCTTGAGGAAACCAGCCAAGGGACCCCTTCCCAAGCGGATTCTTGTTCTTTTCCATTCTTTGGAAATGTTGGTTCCCTGTTGATGGCCACTTAGAATATTTCTAGGATGCATTTTGGACTATCGGTTTGGTTGTGCACCACTCCAACTGTCCCAAATGCTCTTGATGCTTCTCATATAAGCACCTTATGTAATGAGAATTGTATGGATGTTGGTCCTTCACCTTTTTCATTAGTGAAGTCTATTTCTTCTCCTTATCCCTCTTTGGGTGAAATTCTTGATACTAGTAACCATAAGTCTAAAAGGAATAGGAAGAGGAAGAGTAAGGAGAATAAGTCACCAACCTCTGCTAGTCACGTTGGAGATGTGTCATTGAACTTTGATATTCATGTTGGGGGAAAGAAATCATCCTCTCTGATTCATGTTGGGGGCACAAGTGTAGTCATTGTGAGTCATACTAGCATTCAATCACCAACCTATGCTAGTCACATCGGAGAACTATCACCAGCCTCTGCTACTTAGGGTGTGGGAAAGAACCCAACCTATGCAGGTCATGTTTGGTGCAAGACCCTAGTCCCTGCAAGACATACTGGCATAAATTCACCTACCTCTATTAATCATGTTGGAGCTATGTCAACAACCTTTGTGAGTCATGTTAAGGACAAGTAACCAGTTGTTGCAATTCATGATGTGGGTACGAGTCTGGTCACTTCTAGTCATACTAGACAAACTTCACCAACCTATGCAAGTCATGTTGGAGATCAAGAACTAGACACTGCAATTCATGCTGGGGGAAACCCACTATCCAAAACATGTCATGTTGGAGGCATTGATACAATTGAGAAGCGTAGATGTATAAGACATAAGCCCAAGTTCCCTTGTAATATTTGTTAAGGATATTATCTTAATCATTTGTGCCCTATTTTTATCGTGGTACGAAGAGCATGGTCCTTCCATAAAGGCCTTTATAGTTCTGTGTCATCTCTGGTTTCCCAAAAAAGCTATTCAATCATTGGTTTATGAAGTGGTGGTGCCGATACAATATTCGGTCGACAATGTTTTGGGGGGTGATATGTCTCTTGACCATGTTGTCTTGCATCCTGTTGAACCATTGGTTGAGGAAGTGGTTTCACCGATGCAATATTTGGTCGATCCCACTCTTCTCTTGGAGGGTGAAAGGTCTAAGGAAGTGATCTCTTTGATGAAATCTTCAACCGATCCCACTCTTATTTGGGGAGTGATGCATCTTTTTACGATGTCCTTATAATTTCCATTTCAGTACCTTCTGAACAAGGGGGGATTTCATTCTCTTCAAGTACACTCCCTCCAAGTCCTCAGATGGTTTCCTTTGATTGGAATGATCTGGTGGAGCCTTTCCTTCATTATTTTGTACCTTTCTAGATAATGGTTCTAGTTGACTCTATTTGAAAGGTGTTTGTCGATGTATTTTAGATGAAGGATCCTATACAAGTATTTAATCCTCCTCGGCTTGGAAATATTTGGGTTATCCTAATCTTGTGTCAGCTACCATTGAATTTTTGGCTTTCGAGAGAAGACCTAGTCAATGTTCGGGAATTATTTCTCAACTTCCTATCACGTCAGCTGGAAAATTTGTCCTAGTCGATGTTTTAGTGGTGCTAGGCCCTTTAGACTTTAATATGGTTCTTGGGCATGATTATGTTTATGATATGAATGTTGTGGTGTCTACACTCTTTCATGTGACGCATTTTCCTCACAAAGGAAGCATTGCCACTATTGATCAACTTTCATTTGATAATCACCATCCTAGTTTGACTTTAGTTCAGGTTTTCCATTTTTGTGTTCCTAGTGATCGAGTAGACTCTTTCCCAAATCGGTTGAATTATGTGGCATCTTATCCTCGATGCTAAATTGCTTTTGAGAAGGATACTTTACATTATTTTTTGGATTCTCAAGACAAGGTATCGATGATTAATCAAGTGTTGTATCCAATGGGGGCATGGAAGCACTTTCTTCCCCCTACTAGCCCGAGTAATTTGGAATTTCCTCTTGATTCTTATCTTATTTTTTGTGAGACCTCGAGCCCTAGTATATGTGTGTTGTCGAGCCCCAGTTTCATGTACAATGAGTTTCCTTCATATGAGACCATCCTTGAAGTTATTCTTATGGATCCTTGACCTCTTCCTAAACTAGACATTTTATAGGGTTTTTACCAAAGAAACCCTTGGTCTAAGCCTAGCAATGGGATCTACCTGGAGCATTATGATGCATAAGTTGTAAGGTTGTGTGTTTATCTGTACTTATTGTACTTTTAGGGTTTCTTGTTTTCAAGGTGTATATTTTAACTTTGTACAATATTTACTACAAACAGATTTTCAGTAAAAGAAAAAAAAAATACAATGGCAAATACAAACATTACACAAATATTTTTTCCCTGGAAATCCAAATCGAGAAAACCAAAACCATCATATTCTATATTCATTCATAGTGATACATTGTTTACAATACAATATACATATAGGAGCCAACGACATCCAAAACCCTAACCCAATGAACTAGATTAGTCAACAACTTAAATTCCTTAACCGGAAATAGAAAACCATTGGAAAAAAACCATGTGTCAAAAAAGTACCCAACAATGGAGACGAAAATCGACACAACACAAAAAACAAGGAAAAAATGCAACATGTTTCTTGAGGGAAAAAAATTCCTCGTGCAAAGAATATAACACACACCCAACACAAGGTCTGTATCCCATAATACTTGTTTTTATTAGAGGTTTTTATATTGGAATTATTAACTTTTGTGTGAGTATTTTTGGTCTTATATACATGACTTTGAAGACAATTTTCTTTGGTATTTTTTCTTCCATGTCGATCTGTTATGACAGATAATGATCTTGAAACTGGTATATAGGTTAGATTTTCTCCTTCATGCATTTTTTTTCATTTTTCCCTAGGATAGACCCCACCGATTTGCGACATAGAACCTTCTTTTTTGTTTCGAAGTTTTGTAATTCATGTGGCAGAGCCTATTGTTCATGAGTTCCCTAGTTAGAACCTTGTTCACAGTTTGGCACCAGTGCTGAAATAATTTCATAGGATCGGGAGCCTTGTTTAGATTTTCCATGATTTTGCGTTGAAGAGGCATATATTCTTCTCAATATTTTTCTCACCATTACCTACGAGACTCCCTTTAACATATGCTTCTACATCTATCAACATTTTTCGAACTCTTCAGTAGTTATTGTGTTCTTTACTAGCATATAGGGTAGGTTCCATTCCACGTGCACAATGCATTTTTTGTATGGATCATGTATGTGCCATAGGATCAACCCCATCCGTTCATGCCATTATACATTCAAGATACTTTAAAGGTGTCATTTAGATATGGTAGATCTTACCTCTTCATGGGTGTACTAGTTAGTACCTCACTGGAATTTATGACATGCATGCTATAGTATTTTCTTTAGGATCGGAAGCCCTGTTTAGTCCTTCCATGTCATTATATTGAAGTCTCATGATGTTCTCTCAATATATTTCTAACTAACTTACCCACGGGTCTTCCACATTTTTTTTGAGTTGTAATTGCATTTCATATTGACCACTTGCACTTTTCAGGCCTATTTTCGGCTTCAACATGATTTTATATAGCCACTTGTATGCATTCTTGAACAATTTCTAGCCTTGCAATACTATCATTTGTGACTTGACATCTTTAACCCTGGAGAAAACATTCCCCCGAGTTTCCATATCCTACACATGATTTCCTTGAATTGAGCATAGGTATGTTCCTTATGCTTGGAACTAGTTTTCTTACCGATGACCCTTGTTTCCTTCACTATATCATAACATTATTTTATTATTTTTTAGGATTTCTAATATGAAAAAGAAAAAAAAATCGAAAAACCAAAATGGAGGATGGGAACGAGTCACGTTCTTTATATGGAAGATACTTATGTCACCCTTGAACAGAGAACAATCTTATGAGTCTTCATCTCATTATTGGCTTTAGTATGGATTTAGGAGTCCCTTTTTCTTGTTTTTGAGAAAAATATCCTCCTGATGGTTATTATTTTGGTGATATGGAGAATTTGTTGATACCTCCTATATCACGAACATATCCCAGTTTATAGTCTATGCTACCTAAGTCACATTTTGGGTTGTGTCTTTGTTCAAGGGAAGTCAACATGTGTTAAACATTCAACATAAACCTTGTATTTCCAAGTCGGCCTTCAAGTGTTAGTCAAATATTGCTCAGTATCACAATTATATATGTATCCCACTTGTGCTAGTATAGAATGTCCCCATTTACTTCCTGTTAGGGGATCTTCTCTTATCGACTACGACTCGTTTCTTTGAGAGTATGACCTAGAGTTTCACCTTGGGCCTATTTCCATTATTGATGGGTGACCTTACACTCAACAAATGACAAACCATCATTGGCCACTGCCTGAGTGGTTCCCTTGTGTTTGATGTAAAAAAAATCATCACACATAGAGATTTGTATGGTACCTTGGTTTCCATTTAATCCCATTGGTGGATTCCTCATATTTTTTAGTAGTCTTCATCATTGGCTACTATTTGGAGAGTCTTTTCCCTACGTTATTCCATATAGTGCATGTGGGGGTCATACCTCGATGTGGTCCTTACAATCTTTGGTCCTTATAATATTTGGCCTTCTTATACTCGTGTTGGATGATGGAGGATGCCTTAATTCCTTCCTTCCAGTGGATGTTTTCCTATCAACTTCAACACATCTTACTTTGGGACAAGGATCTAGAGTTTTGATCAGTAACTTGGGGATTTCAATAATCAATGACGGGTTCCCTCGATAGTGATAGTCAGAATACATTAATTTCCTCTGATCAGTAGATTCTATCAGGTGTTCAACATCAACTCATTTATTTACACTTGTTAGATTGTACTAGGTACCTTGACTCCCATTTTCATCATCGGTGGTTTGTCTCATGTTTTTTTAAAATATACATCAATGATTGGTAATCAAACAATGTCTCATTATGTTCGACTTCAACTCGTTTATTCAAATAGTGTAGACTCGTACAATGATGGTCAGATTGAAAAATTTGGGTGAAGTAAAAGCATCACATCCTTTGTGCTCCTACCCGACCTATATTGATTGTACCACCCTCGTAGGCATTGGTAGTTATAAATGATCAATTTGTTCACTTCCTTGGCTCCATAGATCCTCTTATTTGACTTTGAGAAATAGCTCCACTATGCATCCATTCATGGCTATGATATACATTTTCATGGGTCAATTGTGTATTTCCTCATGGCCATGATTGTTGCTCTTATATATCACATGGATCCATTGTGTATAGTTTTTTTGGCCATGGACATAAGTTATATTTTTATCATCCATGGATCTGCAGTTGATTTGATTGGTGGTCATGCTTACATCACACTCAAGCATGGGAATGCCCAACTTTAGAAGAGAGGTTCTTACTTGTTTCTCTTGTAGGTATTGTTTCGAGACTGGTCTTGAACTACTCTTACCCAAGGTCTCTTCCACTGTCTCATGACTTTTGTAATGTTTTATCCATCAATTTCTCTTCTTACCTCACACATTAGAGAGCATTTGTTATAGTGTCATTTGTTACTACACATGCATATGATGACTCATTGACCTATGTTACATCCCTTTCCCTGTTTAAAGAACTTAAATCCCTTTTTTCCTCCTCAAAAAAGTATTTTAAAACCCATTGTATAAATGTGTACGCGACTTTCCTTAAAGAAACTCACGTATGTATGTAGGTTCACTGTTAGCAACCCGTGTACATGTTAATTTTGGCTCAAGAAAATATAATCTCGATATTTCAGGCAAAGTTTACAGGTTTTTTTGTTCCCTAAATTTGTAAATCCCTTACATAACAACTGCAACCATCAAAATGGAGCACAAAAAAGAGCCTTGGCGTGGAGGAAAATAATAACCAATAGAGTCAAGAAATGCATCCTTATGTTTTCATTTTGAAGATTGTCCTACAAGTGCCATGTTTCCCTATCGTCTGATATTGTCCCCTCTTCCTCGAAACCCACATTTCTAGAATTTGCATTCTCCTTATCTTGTTAGGAAGAACACCTTTGTCTTCCTTAGACCTACTAGAGTGTAGAGTGGTGGAGGCTCTCATATACTTCTTCAGCCTTGGGTGGAGGAACTTGGAGACTAGTTTTGGGATCGTGCCATAGTGATTACAGGTTGTAACCAACCCCTTTTCATTGGTACCAATAAATGATCTCTTGTTCTCATCCATATTTTGTGTTTATTCATGTTTTATATAATATTATATGTATCTTGTTTTGAATCTAACATCTAAATTGAAGTATTTATATTTAGTTATCAAGAAACTACCTATCTACAGTTGCATACTTCTTTGTTTATGGTATTTTTACAAGATTGTCTTGGAGTCTTGGAGTGAAACACCTGAAATGAGATCTACTTAAAATGTATGATTCTTGGCATGCTATCCTTCATATATTCAAAATGTTAGTTACTATACATAGTTATTTTTAATTAAATATCTAATTAGAGTTTGAGAGAAGCTTCCTTGGGTTCTGATCTATTGTGGTTTTGACCCAACAACAATAGAAAGTAAATTTTTGTTATAGCAATATTTGCCTCACCCTATGCAAAGTTGCTCAGAAGGCCTTTTTCCATTTCCCTATGCAGACTTGAAGTCCATTTTTGCAAATCCCAGAGCTAAGAACAATATTTTTCCACATATACACACCCTAACTATTATACAACATGTGTATACAAAGGTTGCACCATTACAACACACATACATCAGGTTTTGTGCCCAAAATTAAAAAATAGTGTCAGATTTCCATGTCATGCCACGAGATTCATGATCCTTTACCGTCCATATACTAGAAACATTTTGAATCGACCCCTCAATTCCATTTGAAGGCTACAAACGGGCCATATCTGCGCTATGGAAAAGAGGAGAATAATTTAACTTTGAGAGCAAAGATACTCTGGAGAAATTATTCACTTCATATTGAGTCTGCATCCCTTTGTCCTTTTATGTATGAACACATTGTCCAGCCCCCAAGATCTTCCCTACTTGATTGAGAACCTCATTGTCTCTCTTATATGAGCTTGCCTTTGGTGGAGGATTGAAGTGGTGGAGGCCCAACTAGAAGGGACTTAGTTTCTCAGATCCGAACTGTGCCGACATAGAAGTTTGTAATTTATTCACTTCTGTTGATTACATTTTAATAGAAACACTATTTTCTCGTCTAATTAATATCTTTCAAATATTTGAATTGTTATTCCATGGGAATATTTGTTATATATGTTGATGGATTGTGCTATTGAATGTTCTAACTTTATATATTATCACCATATGCTTGTGTTTCTTGGTTTTTGAGTACAAGTTGCAGATGTATTTATTTGAGTCAAGTGCTCAATGGTGGAATTCATCGAACGCTTGGACGAGGTAGGATCTTTATCTTGCCTTGATAACATATTTTATTATATAGCATACATGATATTAGAGTTTATTTATACAGTCATTTCCTTCTATTGTGGTTTACCCCTTGCTATAGAGACATTTTCCATGTAACAAAATTGGCAACCATATTGGAGATAAAATATTTTTTTCGAGGTTCAGAGTGTTTTTCTCCTTTGATTTCTCTCATTTTTATTGAGCTTCTTTTCGGCTGATTGCTTGATAGCCTCTGTTCATTTTGAGTCCAAGTTTCTTAGCCTTATCCTTAGCCTAGCAGTGTTTTGACACATGCACATGGGTTTTTACTTGACATTCGCATACATATGCGTGATGTCCTTCTACAAGAGGCATATATATGTGGTTTTCTCCTGAACAGTTGTGTACATCATCCTTTTCTTCTTGGTTGTTGAGTTTGATGTTTTTTGGGTAAGTTGTGATGGTTTTTGAGTCTTCTTGGGTCTCTTTTATGACTGTTAAGTGTCTATAGAATGATAGGATACCTTTATTTGGTTGAATTTTTGGGCGGTGCCTTTCTCATCATCATTTTCATTGATTGTCCTTGCATCTTGTGCTGGTTGTTTGCATCTTGATATACTACTTGGTTTTTCTCTGTTTACATACAGTAGAATCTTTATGTCAATTTGTTGTTCAGTCCTTGCATTTTCATTCTTTTATATTGAAAATTCAAAAATATTAATCATTTTGCATTGTTGGAATTTGATTTTTTGGGTCCTTATCACTAATCTTAGTACATGTATAGAAATATTGTTTCTTATTTGGAATTGCATAACTAAATTGAAAATTGCATTTCAAAAAGCTTATCATTTATTGGGAATTTAAGTTAGGACTTTGCATTTTATTCATATTCATTTATCTTACTTGTTGAGTCATAACATAATCAGTTTCACGACCGCACCATTTTGAGTAATCAAGGAAACTAAAAGAAACAATGATAATTTAAAATTGATTAGAAACGATTTTATTTTCTAGGGTGCACAAACTAGCTTAGGATTTAGAGCCTTGGAATAGGATTTTGTGAGTAAGGTTCTCCAAGGATATTAAATCAACATGTGTGTCTGACTAAGGGAGTGGTGAAATCCATTTTATAATTGGTGACGTCAAGAGGCTCCACTTACACCATATTTAAGCACGAGGTCGCGTGATGTTGGTTGAGGGGATATCCCTCAAATACCTTCTTAGCGTCAGATATATTTCTGGGGATTTATTCGTATATGGGGATCTTGCTAGAACCTTTACCTCTTTGAGTGGTGATGATTTCGAGGTTTTGGGCTTTGTTACCCTGCCCATACAGTAAACTTGACTTATAATTGTTTTCTTGTGCATCGATTATATTGTGGTTTCTTATTTGCTTGACATAGGTACCACATAGGTTACTTGCAGGGGCTATTCTGCAGGTACCCTAGGTCAGATAAGAGTCAAACAACACACGACCTTTATGGAGGATTACCTCTTTGAGTGGATCTGACCGACTAGTTATTAATCCCATGAGGGCCCTTATAATTGATTCTCATACCTCCGATCTTTTGCATGGAATCCCAGGCCCCTCTTGGGCAAGAAATACCTACTTTAGGGAGGAAGGCCCCTTTGTAGCCACTTTATCTTGTTTTTGTGCATATTGGCCTTTTGTTAATTTTGGTGTGCTCTTTGATTATTAGTTGACCTTAGTATTTCGTATTGCACCATGATTTTTCATTATCATGAATAGTAGAGTCCCTTTGACTCCCACATTTAGTGCTACCTCCCCCATGACATTCTCTCATTTCATGGAGACGAATCCATCTGTGTTTCATAATGGTATGAAGAATCATGATACTCAGTCAATACCTTGGGTCTCTAATCATCTTCCTATTGATGTGCCAAACATGCTTTCACCTTTTCCATCCTCTCCCTCACCAGATTATATGAATCCTAGTTATGGATCCGATGGCATGAGGGCTCATTTTTCTACATCTTTGTTTGATAGGAGTCATATCTCTCAACTGACTCTCACAGTGGGAGGTTGGAATATCCCTTCTTATGTATCCAATCGTAGCTTCACTTTTCTAGGAGAAATTGCTCAATTGGGTGGTTATTCTACTTATTACACCCCGTCCATATATCCTTCGTCTGTTATGTCAATTCCTACGAACACTTTTCCCATGACAAACCTCCATCTATCCTCTAGTATTTCATACAGAGGGAGTCATTTTTATGGTATGGGCTACCCCTTCACAAAATCCCTTTTCTGGGGGCAATATATATCCTCACCTGAATAACCCATGTCACGCCTTTTTCTCTTCGCAAACATATGCTTCAGTGATGATGCCTTTACAAAAATATATGGATCAATTGGGAGGAGGATACTACCGTTCCAGGCAGGGACAAGGTGTATACCATAATCCTTCTTGGTCTGCAATTTCTCAAACCAATATTTCTCGGGACCTTGGTGAAAAAGTCCACAACTAACCACCACCACGAATCTAGTCACTGCAAGTCATACTGGAATTATATCACCAACCTCTGCTAGTCATGTTGGAGAGTGGTCAACAACCTTTGCAAGCCATGTTGAAGACCAACAACCAGCCACTGTAAGTCGTGATGGGGACACAAATCTAGTCTCCATGAGTCATACTGACATCACATCTCCAACCTTGGTCAACCTTGTTGGAGAGTCTTTGCCAACCTATGTACATCATATGGGGGATGAACCACTAGCCTCTGCCAGTCGCGCTAAGAACATGTCACCAGCCATTGTGAGTGATGTTGGGGGAATTCATATGATTGCGAAGCCTCGGTGTATAGGACGTAAACCTAATTTCTTTTGTAATCTTTGCAATGGAGGTCATTTAACTCGCTTCTTCCCTACTACCGTGGTAGTAGAAGAAGTACAKTCCTTATCTRATAACCCTTCGGGTTTGGAGTCGTATTTGGTTTCCCAACATTCGATTTCCCCTTTGATTGACAAAGAATTCATCCTTTGTTAAGAACCTGAATAGATATACAAATATAATCACCACAAATACTAAATACACAATAGATCCACAGAGAAAGATAGAAGAAACCACACTTTATTATTACCAAACCGTTGATGTAGGGAAACACCATACAATGGATCATATTATGGAAGGGATCCTCTCCTGTTCAATAGCCTCTTCGAGGGGACTTCCTCCTAATGAGATTCATCTACAAACACAATATTTCTCTTCATATCCCATTACATTGCTTGAACCTCTTTATATAGTGCTACCATCACCTAAGAACATTCTAGAGGAGGAATCTTCTAGAAGTAGAACCTTCTAAGAAGTCTTCTTACATTTATTATATCTAACTACCATAGTGGGCCTTATTTAATAATATAATGGACCTAGTCCACCTTACATTGAATGGCCTCCACTATTATCACTATGGGCCCTCTCAGCCCCCACTACTACCTCTCTAGCTACCTAACATTCCATCCCCCATATGAAAGTGTTGTCCTCAATGCTTGATGTACAACCATATACCAGGGTCCCATGGATAATTGTGGACCATAATGTTGAGTAAGACTGGAGAACCAAGGTCCCATGTAGAAAGGAAAGCCACCATTCCGAAGTAGTCCAACCACCATTGTAAGACCGGGTCCCATGTCCAAGTGCTCATGTGAACTCCCCGTGGAAGATTTTGGAACCCAATAACCAACTCAAAATGATGCTCCAAAGACTGACACCTGTCATATGGATCCAAATAAGAAGATCCATCCACATAGTGGAAAAGGGTCGTAGCAGACTGTGGAAGGAATAATACCATTGTAGAATATGTAGGATGGACACTGGTAATAATCATTGGCTCTCGATTTGTCACATTGATACTCTCTACAGAAGGTGGATTAGAGTCATCAAATAAAATATGAAAGTGGTTGTCATCCCAGAAATGACAACTATCCATATACTAATCATCACAATCAGCCTCAAAATCATACCAAACATATATTTCTTGATTATATTCATCCCTGATGTCCACCATAAGAAATATTTGCTGCATGTTATCCAATGAATCTAGAATAATATGAAAACTATCATTGAGGCCATCTGCAAGGACATGCAATCTAGCATCTAATGTGTCATACAATTGGGATTTGAATGCTTCAGTAATTTGTAGAATTTTTTGATGGTTTGAGAGGAAATAGCCATCTGAGCACAATATGAACTCTTCGGTCCCACATCTGTCATGAAGAAAACCAAAAAATAAACCAATAAGTTATGGCAGAAAATCGCGGTTTTTTCTGGAAAAACCCTAAAACCCTGTTGAATTTAAAATGCTCATAACTTCACTTCCCGGACTCCGTTTCCGTTGATGTGTTTTTTTAAATTGGGTGAAATTGTGAGATGAACTCAGATATGTAATTTATTTGGGCAAATTCTCCCTCCAGATGCTACAGAAATAAAAACAATCGCTCCGCCGTCCGTAGAAAAAACCCTGAAAATTTGCATATTTTAAAACTTCAATATCTTGACTTCCCGAACTTTGTTTGAGATGATATTTTTTTTTCAAATTGGGTGTTTTTCTGAGAGGAACTCAGATATAAAACCTTTTTCTGAAAATTTTGTACAGAAACATATCAAAAATTTTTGGAATGTCGCGGCCCTCTTTTTTTTTTCTTCTCCGAAAAAAAAAAATCTGTAAAAATAAAAAAATATTTCCCCACAATGTCTGCCAAGGAAAGTGATTTGATACCACTTGTTAAGAACCTGAATAGATATACAAATATAATCACCACAAATATTGAGTACCCAATATATCCACAGATCAAGATAAAAGAAACCACACTTTATTATTAGCAAACCCTTGAGGTAGGGAAACACCATACAATGGATCCTATTATGGAAGGGATCCTTTCTTGTTCACTTGCCTCTTCGAGGGGGCTTCCTCCTAATGAGATTCAGCTCCAAACACAATATTTATCTTCATATCCCATTACATTTATTGAACCTCTTTATATAGTACTACCATCACCTAATAACATTCTAGAGGAGGAATCTTCTAGAAGTATAACCTTCTAAGAAGTCCTCTAACATTTATTATATCTAACTACCATAGTGGGACTTATTTAATAATATAGTGAACCTAGTTCACCTTACATTGAATGGCCTCCACTATTATCACTATGGGCCCTCTCGTCCCCCACTACTACCTCTCTAGTTACCTAACATCTCGATGAAATCTTCGCCCGACACCGCTCCTGTCTTGAGGAGAAATACTTTTGTTGACCATATCATGGACATTCCTAGTCCTACGTATTTTGAACAAGAGAGAGTTTTACTCTCCCCAAGTTCTCTTTCTCCAAGTCTTAGAGAAGTTCCCTTTTACTAGGACGGTCTTGTGGGGTATCAAATTCCTTATCCTATGCCCTTTCAAATAAGAGGCGTTCTTCGATATATCATTTAGAAGGTAACCTCCATAGGTATTTTATCCTCCTCTACTTGGAAAGCTCTGTGTTTTCCCAATCTTGTGTTAGTTGTTTGTAAGTTACTGACCTTTCACATAAGTCTTTCACAGGAACCTTGGCCTCCCCCATGACATGCCACTTAGAAAACTCCCAACAAGTCTGGTTTAAGATCTTTTCTGACTCTCTCAAAAAAAGAAAATATTTCTGAGTGAACTTGTCTCTTTCACACTCGTAAATTGGATTTGAAAGGACGTATATTTGGTGCAATTTTACCCCTTTTTCAAACCAAATAGACTAAGATTGCGAAAAATGACATTTTTTGGCGTTAAGTTGTAATTGCATCTCATTATCTTGCTTGCARTATTGATCCTATTGTTGGTTCTCGCTTTTGCATTATAATCCTATCACCTCAGCATTTTGCATCATTAGTCAAACAAAGCCTTGTTTATATCCTTTGCAGCTTGACACCCTGTACTCGAGAGGAAACATTCCCCYGAGTTTCCATCTCCCACATGAACCTCCTTGCATTGAGCATAGGTATGTTCCACCACTGGAACTAGTTTCTTACTTCCGACACTCGTTTCCTCTTCTATATCATAGAATTCATTTGACTATGAAAAAACAAAAAAAGACGTGTGGGGAAAGAATAGTATCTTATATTGGCAGCAGTCATGTCGCCTTTGAACATAGCAAAAAAGTTTTGAGTCCAATTGTCATAAGAATTTTGGGTTTAGCATGAACTTAGGAAGTTGAGCTCATTACGTAGAGTTTACTCCCCCAACTGGTTACTCTTCCAGACCCTATGGAGACTTTGATTGATGCCTCCTGCATCTCAAAGTTTCATCATTTAGTATATGTTGTCAGATTCTTCCATATGTCTCATTCTCTTATTCAAAGGATGTCTATAAACCTGTGTCAGTCATTCCTCAGAACTCTTAACTTTGCATGTCGGCCATACCCTTAGTATGTCTCATAATTACATGAAAATGTAGTCCTATTGTGCACCTCGGTTCTACTTTCATCATTGGTAGGTAACCTTGAACCCAAAATTCGACATTTCATCAATGGTCACTAACTGGGAGGTTTCCCTTGTGTTTGACGACAATAAATCTATTCACACATCGGGATTTGTGCAGTGTCTTGGATACCATTAGCCTTATTGGTGGTTTCCTTGCCTTTGTCAGCAATTTTTCTTATTGGCTGCTATTCAAAGGTTATTTTTTGTGTACCACTTCCATCTGGCACACGTGAAAGACGCACAAGTTTGTTGGTTCGTGAAAATGTTCTTCATCCAATTTCCTCCAAATCATCAAGCTCATACTTTGTACCTCGTGTTGAATTATGAGAGATGCCACAATGCTCTCCTTTCAACAGGTCTCCTTCCATCGACTTCATCCCATCTATTCTGGAAACGAGACCTAGAGTCCTATGAGTACCTAGAGTCTTGCAGCCATTAGTGGTAGGTTTTCCTGCAATTGATAGTTGGGAATACATCAATGTGTCATGATCAATAGATTCTTCAAGTGTTCGACCTCGACAAGTTTACTCACACTTGTAAGAATGTACTCGGTGCCTTGATACCTACTTTCATTATCGGTAGGTTGTCTCACGTTTGTTAAAAGTATACCTTAATGACTGGTAATCAAACGAAGTCTCATTGTGTTTGACCTCAACTCCTTTATTCACACGATGTCGAATTGCACCTTTGGCGGATCGTGTAGAAGAATTGACAACATCAGTTCATAGTTGCATCTTTCCTGAGTTATTGCTATCTTTCATTGTACCAGTACCTATGTGACTTTAGTGATCATGGGGGATCAGATTGTACTCCATTGTATACAGATATCTTCAGATTGATTTTGAGACTGGTTTTACCAGGCCTTGTTCGTGACTATGACATCCTTTGGCATGTAGCCACCTTTGTATTTCCTATTTATGGCCATGAACAACTGTTTGATATATTTTCACATGGATTTGCAGTGTAATTCAAATTGTCATCCATGTGCACAAAGTCAATACAGATTGTAATTATAATATTGTCATGAGAAACTAGTTCTTATAGTTGAGTCTCCATTACTCCACTTATGGGTATTATAATGTATTTCATCCATCGCAGATACTCCTCTGACCTCACACATTAGGGGGCATCTTTTATAGCAAGATTTTCCTCACCTATGCAAAGTTGCTCAGAAGGCCTTTTTTCATTTCCCTATGTAGACTTGAAGTCCCTTTTTTAAAATCCTAGACCTAAAAACAATATTTTTCCACATATATGTACCCTAACTATTATACATCATGTGTATATGCAGGTTTCACCATTACAACCCTCATACATTGGGTTTTGTGCCCAAAATTAAAAAATAGTGTCGAGTTCCATGTCATGTCACGGGATCCATGATTCTTGACCTTCCATATACTGGAAACATTCTGACTCGACCCTTCGTTTCCATTTGAAGGCTATAAACGGGCCATATCCGAGTTATGGAAAAGAGGAGAAGAATTCAACTTTGAGAGCAAAGTTACTCTAGAGAAATTATTCACTTCATATTGAGTCTAGATCCCTTTGTCCTTTTAAGTATGAACACATTGTTTATCCCCCAAGCTCTTCCCTACTTGATTGAGAACCTCATTTTCTCTCTTATATGAGCTTGCCTTTGGTGGAGGATTGAAGTGGTGGAGGCCCAATTGGAAGGGACTTCATTTCTCGGTTCTGAACCGTGCCGACATGGAATTTTGTAATTCATTCACTTATGTTGATTACATTTGAATAGAAATACTCTTTTCTCGTCTAATTAATATCTTGCAAATATTTGAATTGTTATTCCATGGGCATATTTGTTATGAATGTTGATGGATTATGCTATTGAATGTGTTAACTTTCTATATTAGCTCCACATGCTTGTGTTTCTTGGTTTTTGAGGACAAGCGGTAGGTGTATTGATTTGATTCAAGTGCTCATCAATGGACTTCATTCAACGTCTGGACGAGGTAGGCTCTTTATCTTGTCTTGTTAGCATATTTCCTTATATAGCATCCCTTATTTTAGAGTTGATTTCTGCATTCATTTCCTTCTGTTGTGGTTTACCCCTGGCCATAGAGAGATTTCCCTCTAAGAATTTCCGTAACAACTGGACATATCTCGTATATTCTATACATGAGTGTTATGTCAATTGATATACTAATACTTTTTCCCTTTTTTCCCTCATTTGAACTTAACCATCTAATTGGATATTAATGGATATTCTAACAATACTAATTCCATTGTATCATCCTATGAAGTCAAAAGGGTTAGAATTAGTTAAATAATTCCTATGCTTCTCTTTCCAAAAGGAAAAACCAATCAAATAGATTAGTAGTAGAGAGGCTTTCTTTTGAGTCACGAAAATACCACCGTCTACATAACATTGTTTAATGGATGGGGAAATTTATTTAAGCTAGAATTGTAGATTTATATGACTATTTGTTTTTTATACTGATTAAGAATTTATTATAGAGTCTTTCCACCAAGTATTTTTTTCATATCTTCATCAATTACTTGATTTCTAATGAAATTTTGGGTCAAAATTTTGATTTCAGTATGTCCTAGATTAATGGGACAATCCATGTAGGAGGTCAACATGGGAGAGTAAGGGGATATGTTGAGTCATATGATGCTCAACAAATTATATAAATTGATACAGATATGAGAGTAAGGGTGTGGGAATGAATTTGTACCATATGATTCAACCCCTTTTTCTTCTATAACAAACTAGTATTTAAATCTTATGATAACCATTGAAGTTAGAGTCAAGGTTTTCGAACTCCCTAACCTCCTGCCAAGATTAGGGTTCTTGACCCTCTAGAGAATCTATAAGAGACCATATATCGATAGCTCCACTTGTGTGAGATATAGGTTATGACATGGCTTCAACTTGGTGCTATGGTGGCCAATGTGAGGGTCAAGTTATAGAGGCCATAACTTTATCATACAAACAATGATTTTACCACTCAATATGTACTTGGAAATATTCTGATAAGGGGAAATCTAGATAAAAGTCATCTAATATTTGGGTGAAGCTTAAGCCCCTAAAACATATTGTTTCATCCTATAAAAGTGGAAATTTTGTTTTCAATCTTTCCTAGTGGGATTCATATCATCACTAGAAGTGATGTCTCCATGCCTACAACTTTTATTCTTCAATTGAGAAAGGGACAAAAAGGATGAAAAATTATATACTGGTCTAGTTTGAACTAGTAAATATGAGTTATCCTGCTTCTTAGAGAAGAAAAAAATAAAATCAATAAGCTCATGATCAATGTTTTATCAGTTGAAGAGTAATACAATGGGGGACATTACTTATGAAGGAGGGAAAATGATGCAAGCATATATATAAATACTCACATGTTTACCTACTTCGTGATCTTGTTGGGATTAATGTCGGGGAAACATCCCCCAACGATCTATAGAATTTAACATTGATAGTTCCATGCATAAATAGTTCGATAGCTTACTCAATTAAGAGATCAAAATGTCACTTGCAGGAATTGAACCTGGGTGGGGGGGGGAAACACCCCTTAGCACAAACCACTCGAGTTTGAGCTAAACACAATTGACAACATACCTCAACATTATATGCATGCAACTATAATTAAGAATGTGATCAGTTGTGCACCATTTTTCATTTTCTACATATGCCTACAACTACAAATCCTAGCGATCATAAAAAAAACCATTATGGAAGCCAATTTTTTTTTAAGTAAGTCTTTGTACCTTTGTACAACTTCAATAGGCTTAATGGTTAAAAATATCTTCTTAAATCTCTTAATCACCTATAAAACGTGATTATATCTTAAAATGTATTATGTACCTACATACTATATATGTTGTAATTAAACTATTTTTTTTTAAATTAATTTTAATGCCTCATTACTAAATTATTCGAGAGTTTCTCATTAAATAGAGAGATGTTGGTTCCATAAATTAATGGTTGGCCACTAAGATAGTGGAGAGATGATAATATAGAGAGATGTTGGTTACATAAATTAATGGTTGGCCACTAAGATAGTGAAGAGATGATAATATGATATTTATAGTATAAAATATATTACTTCTTTGAACATTATTTGCATGAACATGACTTCATATTTTAGGATTGCTGGATACATTTTAACCCTTGATGTCATATTCTTTATTTTATATTAAAAAAATAATAATAATAAAATTAATAATAAGAAGTAATAATTAAAAAAAAAACTAACCTCATTTTTATATAATTAAGGAAAAACACAGTGATAACTTTAAATACAAACAACCAAATAAAAACAAAAAACCATCCTTTTAAAAGATAAAGGTACACAAGAGCTTTATATAGAAACAACCAAATAAAAACAAGACTATAAAGCTCAATCGATAATTTTAATTTAGATGTACGCAAAATTAAATGTGGAGGACGTGTTCCACTTGTTGTGATTTTGGAAGATTATTAGGACGAGAGGTCGTTGCTTTCATCGAGAAACCTTTCAATTGAAAAAATATTCGATCCAGATAACATTTTATCTTTACATCGTCATTGAAAATCTTTAAATTGGTCCACCGATTTGATTTGCTTAGAGAATTTTTATTTTTATATAAAATTTAAAAAATTTAAAAATAATAAATTAAAAAAATAGATAAAAGTGTTTTTTAATAAAACATTTTTTTTTTTTAATTTTATAATGTATTTTTTTTAAGTTATTAAATTTATCCACTTTTAACTTACGCCATAAAAAAATTAACATGGTTTGAATTTTTCCAAATCTCAAAAGAAAAAATATATTTTAAACTTATATAACATAAAACTCTGGCACAGTTACAACGTGTTGCAAAAACCGAGGACGAAGGCATTAAAATTCTTGGGAATTTGGAAGTACATTGGTGTCATGAATATTGTCAAACTTCAATGTTATCATCAACCTTTACATACATATTAAGGTCAAATCTTTTCGAATAATGTTTAATGTCCCCACCTCCTTTTTCACATCCTTTTCATTAAATAATATTCAAAATGCCCCCACCTCCTATGTCAAACTCTTGTCATTGAAATACTAATCAAAACGTTTATTGTGCCGCCTCCTTTTTCAAACTCTTTTCATTGTAATAATATCGAAATGATATGATTAAGATGGACAGGTGAGTATGAGTTTCTGCTTGTGTGTTGTTTAAAGTTTGCGGTGGTAATAAAATATTACATCATATGGTCATGATGGTGTAACTAATGATTAAAAAGGTTTTTGGTCAGATTGTAATTTAATTCTTAATTGGTTGTAAATTAACAATCAATTGTTAATTAATTGGTGGGAGTTTTTCACTATTAGTTTAGGTTTGGTCATGCTCAATTAACAATCAAATAATTTTAAGTTTTAGTTTTTTACTATTGGTTTAGGGTTAAAGTATTTTATTTAGGAGTTTTCATAGTGATATGTTTGTTTAATGGAATAGGGGATTGGAAAATAAGTCCTCGATTTAAGCTTAAAAAAAATTAAGGGATGTTAAAGTGAAAAAGATGTAATTGAAAAATTATTGATAAAAAAAATAAAAAATTGGAATTCACTTATCTTTCATAAATAGAAATAAAATGTCATACAATTTCAAAAGAATAGATATAATTGAAAAGGAGACATCACACTATCAACATCTTAAAGTGCTTGTTGGTATGAGGGTTATAACCCTAAAGAATTATAGGTTGACTATTATTGTAGTGTTTAGAGTCTAACCAAGCATTAACACACTAGTCATTGTCAATGATAGGTTTTGTATAATTCCTCAACAAGCCTAGTTAATCATCACAACCTTAGTTTGGTTGGGTCAAATATGGGGTTTCCAGGGTTTCTCCTCTTTTATCCTTTCTCCCAAGAGATGGTCAGATTGAATTTATAGTCACTAAGGCTAGGGCCTTTGTGCAATGGATTACCATGCATACCAACTCTCCTTTGTACATACTAAGGCTAGGGCCTTTGTGCAATGGATTACCATGCATAAAAAAATTATTCCTCTATAAAATGGGTTTGAATTTTATCCATGGCTTTAGGGGATTCATAAATATTTTCAATAGAGGAATTCTAGTCCTTTAAGAAAATCCTAAATTGTTTTGTTTTCTTCAGTTTTATACATTAGAATTCCCCTTTAGAATTTCTTACGCTATGACTCACATAGGTGTAAAATATTCTGTGGCTTTATATTTGTATAGTACCTTTTCTTTTAATTAGGGATTTATATGTAATTGACTCGTGAGGTTTTTAGGGACTCTTAAAATCATTTGTAATGACTTTTCTAGCTATCATACACTTTTTATCATAGCAAGAATTGGTTCTTCTATATTCCTTTTAACCTAACATTTTGGTATAAAACTTGTAGATAGTAGTATAGAGGGTTTTAAGGATTGGTTCATGTATTATTTTTTACATGACACTTGATAGAAAACTTGTAAATGGAAGTAGAGAGGGTTGTTTTAAGATTATGAGAGATGTCTTCAATGCAATCCTTATTTGATAGGAGTTTTTTTCAATATTTTTGAAGAATAAGAATATTGAATAAATCCCCTATCAAATAATTAAATAAAGAAAATAGAAAACTTGTAGATGGAAGTAGAGAGAGTTGTTCTAAGATTATGAGAGATGTCTTCAATGCAATCCTTATTTGATAGGAGATTTTTTCAATATTTTTAAAGAATAAGAATATTGAATAAATCCCCTATCAAATAATTAAATAAGGAAAATAATTTACTTATTTGATAAAAATTTAAATTTTAATGATATTTGATATTATTATTATAGAAAATAATATAGAAATCCAAGTCTACTATATTATATCAAATAATTTTAAAATAATTAAATAAGGATTAGTTGTTCTATATTTTTTTTTCATGACACTTTGATAGAAAAGTTGTAGATGGAAGTTGAAAGTGTTGTTGTAAGACTATGAAAGGGGTATTCAATGTTGTCTTTATTTGATAGGAGATTAATTCAAAATTTTAATTCTTTAAAATTTTATTAGAATCTCAAAATTAATAAAATATTATTTGTCAACTTTCTTAAAGAAATGATATTTTAAATTAATGTCATATCAAATTAGAACAACATTATTTGATATGACAATTTGACAATATTTATAAAATAATTATCATTTGACAGGATAAAAAACCCATGATAAATCCTTAAAAAAAGATCAAATTGATTTTTGTTTAAAAATCATATGTTATTGGATTTTCATTTTTAACATTATAGAGAGATTCACCTACCTCCAAAATACTTGAACAATATTTTTGAATGGTTAACAGAGTGAAATTGCAAGTTTTGAAAGAGTTTATCTTTTCTTTTTTTTCATATTGGAAAACACTTGACTGGTATTTTTAATGGTTAACAAAGTGAATTTTAAAAGAGTTTATTTTTGCATTTTTAACATTTTGGATAGATGTTTATATCTTCAAAATATTTGAATAACATTTTCAAAACACTTAGTAACATTTTTATAGATGTAAATATTTTGAATAACATTTTCCAAATATTTCATAACATTTTTTAATTGTAAATTTATTTTGAATAACATTTTTGAATTATAAATTAAAATTTAACCTTACCGATTGCAATTTTGAATTGTAAAAATTAAAGTTTTAACCATGCTAAATACTTAGATAAATAAAAAGTTTGATAAAATATTTAAAAACCCAAATTGCAATTTTGAATTGTAAAAATTAAAGTTTTAATAATGCTAAATACTTAGATAAATAAAAAGTTTGATAAAATATTTTTTAAAATATATAGAAAAATGCTAAATACTTAGATAAATAAAAAGTTTGATAAAATATTTTTTAAAATATATAGAAAACAAGTTAATTAATGTTTAGTCTCGAAAATATTTGACAATTTCAATTAGTTTATTAATTTTTAAAGTTAAATTAAACAGCATTTTTGAATCGTTAAAATTGGAGTTTTAACCGGGTGAAATTGCAAGTTCCTCCTTATGACGTAAAAAGAGGTTGGTGGCATTTCGGATAGATTTGAGGACTTTCAACATACTGAAATAGCATTTTCGAATTCTTAAAATTGAAGTTGGAACCGTTAAAATTGAAGTTTTGTCGAGGTTGAAAAAAACAACATTCAAAAAAGGTTGATTACTTAGTTTCGAAAATGTAAAAATAAAATTTTTGATGACTAATAATAAATTAAATATAATTTTGAATTGTTAAAATAAGAAATTTTTGTGTATATTTATTGAAGATGGTTATAATTAATAATGTTTTAATTATAAAAATTAATCTTATGGCTAGCAATTAAAGATGCTGGTATATTTTTAGTAGTCCTCCTAAATTAATGAATGAGATTTCATGTTTATAACTTTTTTGCAATTTTAATGTTTAAGTTTTTTTGTTTACTTTTTCACATTTACTTAATATAATGAATATTTTACTACCATTATCAGTGATTGCCACGTTTACCTAATTAACAAAGATATATAAATAAAACACTTCATTGTCAAGTTCTGTTGCTTCAATAAGTCTTTCCGAATTCATCAGCCACACACACTAATGTGGCTGTGATAGTTACTAGCACAGCCACATAATTGTGGCTGATCAACGCCGAACTTCATTTATTTGAGCTTCATTTATTTGGTGTTAATATTTTAATTTATGTTAATCACTTAAGTGGCAATCAGTTAGCTATCAAAGTAATTTTTAAATATGATTAGGTAAATGTAAAAAAGTAAACACATAAACAGCGGTCTTTATAATAGTTAGGAAGTTAATGATTGAAATCACAGCCATTTATTTTGTGTGACTATTAAGAATATTCCAGTCATATTTAATCCTGTCCATAGAAAACTTATTAACCACTAAACTTCTATTAAATCTGCCCATTGTGAATAGGTATATACTTTCAGAGGTAATTAAAACTAAATTAAAAACCATTTTGTTGAAATTCTAACAGGGTGAAATTGCAACGAGAAAAGAATCCGGAAAGAGTAACAGGCAAGAAAAGAAAGAAAATATACCCAAAAAGAAAGGGTTTTAATTAACGCTTAGTTTCCAGGATCTTCTATTCAAACTTTTCATCATTAAAACTAGACTTGTAACAGGATGCTATCGCAGATTCTGAGTTCAGGCAGAAAGATGCCCCCAGCAAACACGGGATGAAACGAAAATACACCAAGAAAGCAGGCGTTTTTTAGTTAACAGCTATGATCAAACAAAGCTAAAATTTTGTTACATTCATCTGAATTTAAACTCTCGTGAAACTTTCTAATTGAAATCTACTAATTCATATCTACAATGTGTGCAAATTAAACAACACTGCTGAAATTCTATTGATTTCATATCAAGTGGAATATTATCCAGGGATTACGTTTCTTACGGTATCAACTGTTCACTGTTTTCCAGCACAGCTTTGCCTGTAGCCCTTTCCTCCCATTCATCTTCGGATTCCAACAGTAGCAAACTCAGCTGCTCGGGGCTTGATTTCTGTAAATCATCCACTTCATGAATCCAGTCCAGGCGTTGTGCGTTATGGAATAATTCTTCCATTTCTTGCTTGTCAGCCACTGTAAAATTGTTAAGGCGCTCCATATTGCTTTGATCACAGCACATATCTTCAAACTCATTAGTCCTTGCAGCAAATGTAGCCGGGCCACCGTAGAACTCTTCTAATCCAAAATCTGTTGAACAGTTTGACGGATAAGATAGCAGATGAGAGTCGGGAGACGATAGCTCGTTCAAATACAATAAACTCTCGGCCAAAGTAGCTGCATCAAAATGATTGGATTGCAGAGATTGCTGGTCCGCTAAACTCGGCATAGAAATGGTAGACTTTGCAGCTTCTGTTTCAACGAGATTGTCAGCCTTTGCAAAGGCAATGGGCTTTGATTCACTCTCTGTGATGGAATCGTTGACAGGTAGGTGGTACCGTGACTTGCAAGAATTCAGGACATTAGACAATCTGAAGGCTTCATCTGATCTACGATTAGTAAAGCCGTTTGGTTTTACAAGTTCAGAGGGTCTCACCACCGTTGTTATTTTAACAGGGTTGGCTTTAAACACTTGATTTTGTAAGGGAGAAGGATATTTTGACCTTGTCTTCAGATCTGGCAAAGTCTTTGTTTGAGATTCATTCATTGACAGCAGCTTCTTGCTCATATGAGTGTTCCAGTAGTTTTTTATTTCGTTGTCTGTTCGACCAGGCAGTCGTCCTGCTATCAGCGACCATCTGTATACAATCACATATGATATAACTTAAGTGGGCTTAATGGTTAATAACATGTGTTTTTTTTTTAAAAAAATTACAAGTTCAAATCTAGAGTTTACTAATCAAATAGTTAAATAGCTTGAGGAAAGAATCCCTCGAAGAGAAAATCCCTTGTTCCATAAACAAGAAATCTCATACACCAATTTAATGTCTGATTTAACCACAACCTTAAAAATATATTATTATTAATCTACATCACATTCATTAACTAATTACCATGCGATTATTGATTCGAAACATTTCAGACCACGACCAGGAAAATCAATGAATTCTGGTTCATGAATAAATGGTGTTCAGTCATTGTCAACGTACCGATTGCCAAGAAGGCGATGCAGCCGAACTATGAGCTCCTCCTCATCCGGCGAAATGTTTCCACGTTTAATGTCGGGACGAAGATAGTTCAGCCATCGTAATCTACAGCTCTTTCCACACCGTTTAAGACCTGCAAACAAAATCTGTCAGCTTATTCAGCCTCACAATACACACTTACGTCTGCATTAACAGAAATTTTGTTAAACTCACCTGCTTTTTTGGGGATATTTCTCCATCCACCATCGCCATGAATTCGAATGTATTCGGAGAGAATCATATCCTCCTTTTTGGTCCAGGCCCCACGGTTGAGCCCTTCTTTTGAGCAGCAAGGAGATCTACCCATCTTGTATTTTCTACAGCCTCTGATCCCCTTAAAGACTAAATCTACAGCAGCTGATCCCCTGATCTGCTGGGAAGAGCCACAGTGCTGGCCTCGTCGATTCCCTTTTGCAGGTCCGTTCAGTATATATAGAAATCTACACAGAGCTTCCGTCTGACAAGAACTGTAGTAACAGTAAACCCTTGGCTAGTGATGACCATGTGAAAGCATGAATATTCTAATTTGTGATTCGACAGGCACAACTCTCATAAATGTTCCTTCAGAAGAGCAACTTTTCTTATAATGGTCAAAATCGAATGGCTATCATCCCTCGTGGACAGCTATTTTTGAAATCTGTTGCACAGTAGTCCGGATTTCGAAAGGGTAGAAAAAACAAAAACCTCGTTTTAAGAACTTTTCCAGATGAATGGAACGACCGCATATTCGAAAAACGTTAAAAATTAAGTTTACCAGAGGCAATGTTCTTTAAATCATTAAATTAGGAATTGAATTTATAATGATGGGCAGATAGACTCTGTTAATTTGGTGTGTGTCAAAACACTATGCTAAATTTGATAAGAACTTTGATTGAAGTTATAGTAATATTAAATTCTGGAAAAATTTGATGAAAGTTGTATTTTTTTAAACTGCCAAGAATTTCGATGGCATATTTTTCAATTTTTTGGTTTAAATTTATTTTAAAAATTATTTGAAATATAAATGTATTAAATTGAATTGAATTTTGTTTAAAGTAAATAAATAAATTTGGTTAAATATTTTTTTTTATTGAAGGTGTAATAAGATTTAATAATAATGATAATTTAATTTTAAGGTCAAAGTCAAGTTATATTAATTGGTAGTTCAGAAAAGTGTAGGGGAATGTTGTATGGATGTAGAGAAACGAATGGAACGAGACGGAAGCCAATGCGGCTAGGGCCCAAACCCTAGCCGCCATCGTTCGTTTGCAGGGGCGCTGCGCGTCGTTTGGGGGTTTCCATCGATCTCTCGTCGATCTCTCTGCATACAGGACGAGAAACGGTGTTCCAGCGCGTCCCTCCTGCGTTCTGGAGCAGTGGTCGCCGCTGGTGGTCGCCGCTCGGCGAAGATGCCGAATGCCGAAAATGAAGCAGATCCTCTGGAAGAATTTAAAGCTTTAGTCCGTTCGGCAGGATCTAAATCCAAACCTACACTTCCGTCCAAGTTTGTTAAGAAGATGGAGGAGATCCCTTCTCTGGAATTATCTCCAGAGGAGCCTTGCAATCTCGCCCTCTTTCTGGCATAAAATGGCCTCATCAGGAAGTTCATGGGGCTATGGCCCAGCCCCAAAACGNCCTTCCTTAAGAGGAAAATTCCACCCCCCTCGGGTTAATGCTTTGCTTCTGTCTTCTACTGTGCTCACAGTTTGTGAGAATTTATTCATGTATGCAAATTCTGACATTTTCTCGAATTAGCTCCAGAAGTAGATGGGATTGGTGCCCCAAGACACTCACAAGAAGGTTGGCAGCACTGTTAGAGGTCACCAACCTTCTTCAGATTTGTAACTTTCTGATTCTGGCCTGCCAGAATGCCAATTAATGAAACATAATCGTTCTTGTTAAAAAAAATGATAATATGCTGGAAAATCCTACACCTAATGCTATCATCTATGATACTATTCAAAGAGCACCACATAAGAAAGGGTCTAATATCATTCGAAGGATCTTCTCGAGGTTTTCACTCAAAATCAGAAATGTTCAAAGGTAACTTCATAGACATAGGTGTCATAGTCTCATTATTATTAATATGATCATTTGGTAACCACAATAAGTCTGGAAGGTTAAGTCCAACCATAAAAGGCAAAGCTTTGGGTGCTTTCCCTCCAACCAGAGAAGGGGGAGCTCCTACTCATGGATCATTTCCTTCATAAGAGTTACCATCTTGAGGGTCAACACTAGGACCAAACATGTTGGACCATGGTAAAGAGCCACTAGGAATCCATTTATGAGGAGAGGCAACTCACTAAAAGGAAGAACGGGTTCTTGAAGTCTAAGAGAACATCTAATGTTATACAAAGTAATTATGCCACGATTCCTTGAGAAATTATGTAAGTCTTTAATTGTGTTAATTTTAAGCTATCCAATAGAAAAAACAAACCCTTGCGACATACTATCAAGCCTTAAGCAAATAAATCGATAGGGACCTTCCAAATGTGAGTCCACTCTTGGTGATGAAATATAATGATGGAATCTTACACAAGTCACACAGAAGTGAAGGTAAAAAATAGTAGTTCCAAAAGCCCAAAGTATGCCACCAAAGGTGATCAAATCTAATGGAGGTTGATCAAGGGTCACTCTTGCCTACCAAAGGAAATCTTGTTGCAAGCCCACAAGTGGGTACCATGTGATACAAACTTGTAGTCAAGCCACGAAGCTATGTCTTCACATTGTATGTTTTTACATGAAAAAGTTACTTGCATGCAAGCAAGCCACTTAACATTGACCTCCGAAAAAGCCAATCATTGATTAAGGAAACAACGTTGGGTGAGTCCATTGCATGAAGTGGGAGGGAAATGTAATAAAACCTCACTTCACATCATTTCCTCTTCGACTGTATGCCCCCTTGTCAAGGAAAATATGGGCATATTCATGATTGCACTAGTTGTTATAAAGGCGTTTTCCCAATTAATCAACTCTAAATTTCCAATTTTGATAAGCCTTGGGGATTTCAAAACGGCCACCACACTTAAATCCCAAGGCTCTAGCCTAATCTACTTTTGGATTTCTTGACAAAAAGCAAAGAAGTATATGTTTATTTTATTATGTAGGTTAATTTTAGGGTATGTTGCTTAATATGTTGTGGAGAGTGTGTTCTTGATTTGCGTTGGAACAATAGGTTAAGCAATTTCTTCACACACTTGGATCTTATGGAGATAATCAATCAACAATCAACTGAATATTTGTCTGAGCATTTGAATGGTTAGGCAGTTAGACCAAAGTAGTCAACTAGTGTGCAAAGCAAGAAAAAAA
>SNQJ01S0036152.1:19622-45425 GCA_010110895.2 Picea sitchensis | reverse complement strand
TGGCCTGCCAGAATGCCAATTAATGAAACATAATCGTTCTTGTTAAAAAAAAAAAAAGTTATATTAATTTTTTTGTTAGTTGGAAAAGGGACTCCTTGACTGTTAAAGTCTATAGAGGTTTAGATATCCTACCACCTTTAGATTTGAACTTATGACTTTTTAGGAAAATGAACTTAAATTTGATGTCAACTTGGAAATGAAAAAAATAAGCATTGCTAACATAAGAACAAATTCTCACGAGTTTCATAGTGAAACTGGGTGACTATCAACCTTCCTAAAGTTTTAACTCAACAAAAGTATGGTGATCTTGGAAAGCTTCTCTTAATGCTTTTCGGACATAGAAACAAAATTATAAAGAATCATAAGTAATCACTTTCCCTTTTAAGGTCCAATAGACATTAATAATCATCATCATCATTTTACTTTTAAAATTTTAATTATTCAAATTATAAAAAATTTAAAAATATAAAAAATGAGAATACAATTTTATTTTGTTTTAACACATTATATTATTTAGAGTTGAATAAATATTTAAGGAAAATTGTAATTTTATTAAAAAAAGAAATTTGATCATATAAATTTGATTTTAAACTTTTTATTATAATTTATTGAAAAAAAATAAAATAATCAAAATATTCAATAAAATTAAAATTTTGATTTTTTTTAAAACAAATTCAATATTAAATGAAATGAAAGCATAATTAAAAAAAGATATACCCAACTTATTTTATGTAATTGATGAGAATTTTGGTTTTGTAACTTTTCTTCTAAATTTTTTTCCTAGATATACAAATTTCAAAAACATAAATAAAATAAAATAAAATTTTAATTAATAAACTCAATTAATTAATAAATTTACCTAAATTTAATAAAAAGAAAAAAATATATTATTATATAAAATAAAATGAAGTTTTAATTAATAAATTTATTTAACTAATTAATTTACTTAAATTTAATAAAAAAATTGAAAAAATATATATTATTAAAGAAAAAAACCTCGATCATATAACTTTGTTTTTAAATTTTTGACTCAAATTTCTTTTTAGAAAATTCAAGTCATCAAAATATAAAATGAGATTAAGGTTTTAAATTTCAAATAAACTTATTTATAATTAAAAAAATTATTTATTTTATTTTATTTTAAAATGATTCCAATTATTAAGACGTAAAAATAAATAAATGGAAATAAAGGTCTACCTAACTCTTAAAAGAAACACAATAATTCAACGTCCACATCTTTAAAGAAACGAGCTGATTCCCCCGAAGAATTACCTGTCCACTGATTATCACACTCGAAGTAACATGATTGGTGGTAAAAAGAAATAATGCACACTCGTAGTAACATGATTGGTGGTAAAAAGAAATAATGCATGTCCACATCTAACGAGGGCTTTAACTATTTCTGAAAATTGATATCGCGTGAATTCCAACGCAAAACGTGACGATTTAAATTATAATTGCTGAAACTTATGTATCTCATTAATTGAAGCGAAGGCCCGGAGACAGGCGCGTAGAGAAATATGAATGGATGATTCGCATACGACTCTCAACTGCCATTCTATTCACAACTAACGTTCCGAGGACCGGCGGCCGACGATCCCAAAATGAGAACTACAGCTCAGATCCAATTGAAACGTCACCCCTCGCACATTGAAATCTTATTGTGCCACGTGTAGATACGTAACTGGAAAGAGATCGGGTTCGATATTTGAATATTGTGACTCGGCCCATTAGTGATTGCTGGGTTCCATTTATAAAGAGAAAACAGCGTTTGAGTTGGACTCGCAACTACTCCAGTGACTTATTCTCTTTCTATTCGCCGAGACCCGCTCGTGCACGGATCTCCTTACTTACGTTTTGCGTTTTCTTTCCAAATGTTCAATTTTCTCCTACATTTGCCCTCCTCTAACTTCTGCTTTGATACTTTTAACAAGTTGAAATTTCACTGGATACCATGGTTTAAAAATAGACAGTCCTTCAATAATTGTGGTTGGTGAAGTTACTGTTGGAATTTGACTGCTAAAAATATTTGCATCAGTTTTTTTTTCATTAAATATTGATATTATTTACTGGTTATAAATAAATAAATAAGAGTGGTTAAAATTATTATTTTTAAGTTATCTCTTATAGAACTTTGATGAAGTGTATTGTTAAGACACTCTTTATGTGAAGGTATCTGTTCTAAACCTTAGGCTAATCTTGTGTGCTGTGTTAGGATAACATCTTCCCCAATATATTGTAGAATGCAATCAAAATCCTGGAAATATTTAAAAACTATCTTCCAAAATTTTATATTTCTAATTTAAAATAAATAACTTGTTTTTGAATTCAGACTCATTAATTATATAATAATAATAATAATAATAATAATAATAATCTATTTTTAAGGTCACTGTTAAGTCAGACACTAAATTGGTGTATGAGACCTCTTCCGTCCACCCATTTGACTATAAAGTCTAACAAATTGGAGTTCCAAATTTTTAATATTTTTTTAAATGAAAAAATTAATTTGGAATAAAATCTAAAACTAAAACTATTTTGATCTCACTTTTAAAATTCAAACTTGAAATATACATAATGATTCTTTAATATTTTTATTATAAAAAAATAATAATAAATTGGAATTTTAAAATTGTAATATATTTTTAATAAAAAAATAGTTTTGGAATAAAATCTAAAACTAGTTTTGATACCTTACCCCCTCTAGATTTGAACCTATGATCTCTTAAGAGGAAACACATGTTCTTAACCATTAGACCCACTCAAAGTGTATTTTATATATATATATATTTAAAAACATTCATTTGTTTATTTACATTCAATATAATTATATATAATTATAATTGTATATAATTTAATAATTTTTTACATAATTTTATTTATTTATTTAAATATATAAATTAGCATTTAAAATCATGCTTAAATAAATTATGTTTATAGTATACATACATATATGTATATATTTAAAAACATTCATTTTTTTATTTACATTCAATATAATTATAATTGTATATAATTTTTGTTATTTATTAAAATATATAAATTAACACTTAAAATCACGCTTTTCATAAATTCAATTTTATATAATGTATTAATTAAATAAATTATGTTATAAATTAATATGATCATGGACTACAACTCTTTAAATATGAGAACCTCATCCAAATACCCAATTAGATTCACACATCACAATTCACATATTGTTAATAATGATTACATGATCTTTATATATGCCTATTCATACATTGCACATGTGCCCCCTTTATTATTAGGTCTACCATATTACATATACATTTACACATTCCATGTACATTTAAGCCCATATATGCCATCCCTTTGCGTCAGATCATAGTACCATCCTTCAAAAAGATTTATCCTCAAATCTTTTTAATCAAAAGATTTGCATGTGATGAAACCAAGTAATATGATTTTCTTATGTTCGTTCTTTTTTCTTTCCATTGATGATGATCCATCCATCCAAACTCAATTATTTTTTGTAATAGTCCTTGAATAGATTCCTTTTGAATCCCTAGAACATGCCTACCCTCCTACAACTTTATACAATCCATCAAAATTCTGCAACATGGAAAGCTCTTATTCTCTTTTAAGATCTCAATGCCACATTCAATGCCACATTCAGTCCMGTTACTCTCTTTACCCTCAATCCTATCAAGACCCATAACTGATTATCTCTATACTATGAATATAATTACTAAACCCATTGAACCTAAGAATAAAGAAAACCAGATAGATGCAAATCTCCTTAAGCTAAAAAGAGTCCTAGGGTTCTCCTTCCACCAGTAAAAAGTCTAGAATCGATTCTGGAAGAATACTATATTGAATGTGTTGACACCTAATAGAAAAGAGATTATTGAAATTGAAAATAATTCAGATAGAAAAAGTGAAATTCCCCTTGGGGGGAGAGGCTAAAACACAAACAAAGTCCCCAAAACTAATGTTTAATACAATCTGGGTCATTGTGAGCCTTTCTAAATATGACGGGGTTGAGGACGAGGCTCATAGATCTGGACCATAGATCTCGGGTCATCATGATTTTTGCTATCGGGTCAACGGAAGTAGCAACACTCCGAGGGTCGAGAAACGCGAAACCACGATGCACCTTTAACTCAAGTGCGTGGTCACCGCCAGTGGTCACAAGGGAGAAAGGGCTTAGCAGAAAAGAGCTAGCACCCGTTTGACATTGAGGTTCGAACAATGCTTAGGAGAGAAGTCGCAGATTTCAAACAACCTGTGCATTTGGGAAAATGACCTTTGTACGTGAGTTAGGGGTCTAGAAGACACCCAAAAAGTCAATCGAACTCAGTATCTTGATCAATCCTAGACCATGAGGTTGCACAACCCTTAGAAGAGAATGGAGTCTGCATCAAGTTGAATACACCAAAATGTATACTCACATTATTGATAGATCTCACTTATCAAAACAAGAAATTATGGAAAGTTATATTAAGTGACTCAACATCACTTCCCAAAAGAAAATTCATGCCATTAGTGCACTTCAATGCAACCTTCCAAGACAATATTCTCGCTAATAGCACACATAGAGCGATTGAATGAAAATAAATACACACTATCAACGTGGCGGCGAAATTGATAACCCAATTGGATCGGGATAAATCAAGTGCATTCATGGTGCCGCCGATAGTTCATGTCACACATGTCACACTAGTTGTAATAAATGACTCCTCAATTCAAGAAAATCTAACTTGAGAGCCACTCCGCAACCTAGAAAACTTCAATTCACATTATAAATAGGTTGGATAAAATCTTAGAGAGAAGTTATTTAATAAGGATCTGGGTAAGCATAAGTAGAAAGACAAATAGTGAAAATTTATGTTGGTAAATCGAGAATTAAGGCATCCTCATTGCTCTCAATTTCACTCACCATCCCATTTCTCAATTTGCCTGGTATATTGGATTTCTTATCAAGTTATTTAATAAGGATTTGGGTAAGCATTCAAGTAGAAAGAAAATTAGTGAAAATTTACGTTGGTAAATAGAGAATTAAGGCATCCTCATTGCTCTCAATTTCACTCACCATCCCATTGCTCAATTTGACTAGTATATTGGATTTCTTATCATTTGATAGTTTTGTGTACGTTTCATGACACACCATTTGTATAAGATATTTGTATAAGAGAGAAGGAGAGGCTTTTCCATGAAAAAAAAGAATCCTCCCAGGGAGGATAAGGGGAGACCACCTATACTCCCATCACCTCTATGATGTTACCAAAAGACAAGGCCTTTAATGTCAAGATCAACTCTACTCAAATTTTGAATATTTTTTCCTTGTGCCTAAGTTAGGATTTAGATGCACAATGGATTTTTTTTATACAAAAGGTTGAGGCCATATTGAATTCAATTGATTTGTCCATCTCAAAGTATCTTATATTATTTTAGAACCTCACTGAAGTGTTTTGTTAAAATGTTTTGTTAAAATGGGAGACATGAATGACTATTTATATGGCTCTTAAAATAGATAAGCCAAAGCCAAAACAAAAAGTACACCTATGGTTGAGGCTAAGGAACCTAAGATGACGGGGTTGAGGACGAGGCTCATTAGCATTCCAATTGATAACTAAAAACAAACATGCAAAATCTAAGACAAAATAATATAACCCATAAAGCTATTGCGTAGACATGTAAATTTCCTTTCCTAATGTAAACCAAAATCTTCAGTTGGGAATTCCAAACCAAAGAACTATAATCCCACCATCATGAGGGAAATGTTCAAATATGTGCAGATTCAAGTGCGTGGGCATATGAAGAGATGGCTTGGGGTTTTTGAATTACTCATTAAAAACATTTCTTTTTGATCGAGTTATTAATTTTTTTTTGTTTGTTAATTGGTTCAGACCTTCTTGTTATTGAGATTAACCTTTGGCTTAAGAAACCACGATTTATGGGTATCTAAGTCGTCAAAATCACTCGGGGATCGCACTCGGCCTTTGGCTTGAGAAACCATGATTTATGGGTATCTAAGTCGTCAAAATCACTCGGGGATCGTACCCGGCCTGAGCCACACCAACCCTTAACATGGTTGGATTTTTTGTCACCGTAGGTTTCGAACCGGTGAGTTTTCAACACGGAGTGGCTTAACAACACACTTCGTCACCGACTATCCTACACTTCGAGGACTTGATCGAGCTATTAATTAATTATAACAATAATTATCAATATTATTTTCAATATATATTAAAATTCGATCATTTTTTTATATGGACCCATTGAAATTCGACCTTTTAAAGTTCATGATAAATACTATATGATAGTTTTAAACTACTTTACTAGAAAATGTTCACTCAATCTACGTGGTATGTAAGCAAGATACGTTGGATTGGAATCATGTATAAGTATGTATTATTTGGTCTATGCTACTTAGTAAGTAATCAACACGTGTCATGTGTTGGATTAGACGCATTTATACGCATATATTATTTGGTCTATATAGTAAATTAATATTTTTTAACTTCACATGTGTTTGGTTTATATCTCTTCTGATATCTCGATATTATAATTAATGTTATAAATATTAGGAGACAGACTATAACGAATTGCATAGTGACCAATTTTGATTTTATTAAATAAAGTTGCTGAAGAAGTGGTTAATTTAAAGAAAACATTAACCATGTATATAAAAATATAACGAATTGCATAGTGACCAATTTAGATTTTATTAAATAAAGTTGTTGAAGAAGTGGTTAATTTAAAGAAAACATTAACCATGTATATAAAAATATAGATGAGAAGATAGAATATAATCAATTAATTAATAATCAATTTTGATTTTATTAAACAAGTTGTTAAAAAATATTTCATTAATCTTGATCTTTAAAAAAAAATCTTAACCGTTAAGAGTAAATATGAACCCTTACTACCATACAAACTATCCAGCTTTGTACATGCCTCTACTTTGTAATATTTTTTTATTAGAAGTGTTGCTCTCCCTTTTTACAAACTATCAAGCTTTGTACAAGCCTCTACTTTGTAATATTTTTTTTATTAGAAGTGTTGCTCTCCCTTTTGTAGAGTAAGTTTTCTAAAGTTGGTGTTCAATGCATGATATGTGATTATTCGTCATGATGGTATAGTTAATGGTATGTTGTATCTTTTATTTTTTATTTTGGTAATTTGATTGAGGTAGTTTGTTTATGTTATTGAATATTTTTGGTTTATATTATAGTTTTAATTACGTGAAGTGTCATACTACTTTAGTATTAATATTTTGTTTTGTTGATTTATGGAATCAACAATTAGTTGGGAACCGTACATGATACACATGGTTTTGCAAGGTTCATACGAGCGATGTCTCAAGGAGTGTCTGAACAGAACATCCTATTGCCAACTGGCCTATAGTTTTGGAACATTTTAGTATTAATATTTAAATGTGGTATAAGAAAATGTTTATTTTTCATGACATATTAGTTTTTATGGAAATATAGAAAAACAACAATTTGTATACAAAAAAGAATTATTCAAGGAACATCCACAAGTTATCAGAATATGGTGTAAAAAGATGAAATGTGTTAAATCAAATTAATTTCCAGAATATATAACTTTTAGTAACATTGGTAAGTTACTTCTCCTCTAAAATATAATGCACATGTTTGTGTTAAGACATTGTTTAGTACATAAATGAAGGAATTTCTTGAAACAAATTTGCATAGCTATAGATCACACTAAGTTCTTGTCCATAACTATTTTTGCATTTTTTTTAATATTAATTTTATATTTTTTGAAAATAAATAAAGTCAATGAGGTCCCAAAATTATGACCTCAAGTGTTAAAATTGGATTTGAGGGTCTTATCATAATTAATGAATTTTTTTACTATGTAGATCTTGGTGTATACTTGTACACCATATAATCTTTTTTCTTGATAAGAAAAAATATAAAAAGTTATGATAGAAACCAAATACCAATATATTTTAGAAGTGTGTGTGTGTTTCTTTGGAATCTTCATATAGACTTCTAAGAGCTTCTGTGGTTACATGATGAATATGTGGACTAGATTTTAAAACTTCTTTGAAAATGGAGATAACAATAGGGAGCTAGAGAAATGAATGTGTTTTTTTTTTTGAAACTCAAACCATTAGGTTTGCCACTAGCAACCAACTCATCCAACATGCAGAGGAAAAGAGACAATCCTGCCAATTTTGAATTCACAAAAATTTGCACACGTTGATAATGCATGCATTAGATTTTTACATAAATTAAAAATATGTAAAGATCCCTCAACTTCACATGTTCCAAAAATTAAATATTTATAACGAAAAACTCCTTTCAAGGGTAGATGACCTAATTTCCTCTCTTGGGCATAGTCGACACCCCTAGACCCATCTTCTTTATGCAAAATTTCCTGATGGTGCCTAGAATACCCCTAAAATGTAAAAGACCTTGCAGAAAGGGAACATGTCATGGTTGGAGGCCTTGTTCACAACACTTGAGGCCTAGAAGGTTCATTTTCTAGCATAAGTACCTTGTTTTCAATTTGACCATGGTTTAGAACCATAGAGTAATTACTACTACCCAAAACCAATTAATGACAACCACAACCCACTTGGAGGCCAAAGATCCCATAGAAAAGTCATACGTCATGTTTCAATACATATTTCATGATGCTTGAGATTGAGAAGATTTATTAAATACCTAAGGCCCTTATTATCCTTTCCTGGCCATTATCAAGGCTCAAATATCTATCAATATTATTGAAAACATCATAATGTCCACTAGAAAACTATTCATCGTTTAAATATCCCCATGAGAGGGAATATTTTATGGCTTGTAATTGTTTCTCATAGAAATTGATCCCAAGAAGAATCATTTAGATCATTAGGACCATGTTTTCCTTCCCTCACCTTGGTTAGACCTCAAAACCTATTCTCGGTTCACAAGTAACCTAATCATGGCACCCAAGCATTCTTGGAGGTGATTGATAACCTACAAAGATAAAATGTCGTGGTTCAAGGACACGTTCATGGTTCTTGAGCTGACGTTGTTGTTTCTATATGTTTTTCATAGTGGTTGAACTCATGAAGGTTTAATTACAACTTAAGGTTGTTGTTTCCCCATTGACCATGTTTATTCCTTCACACTCATTTTGAGTTCATAAAACCCACTCATGGTACCTATATTTCACAAGGGGATAAAATAACCCCTATAAAGTTCTCATTTGTTAGTTCAAGGACTTGCTTAAGGATATTAATCTTGAGAAGCTTCAATAAGATAGTACATAACCTTTTTTCATTCTTTAATGATGGCCAAAGCCTTGTGACCCATCAATGATTTGATGTAGTCATTCAGTGACAGATTCCTATCTCTTAATATTAAAAATATATGTCTAGGCCCCAAGGTTGTTGTTTCAATTGCTCAACCATGGTCAAGGACCCTAGGTTGTTGTTTCCCTACCATGATCCATATTTTATGAGAATAATGAAATAAATACAAATCTATATTATTAACACATATATTCAATGAAAAATAACAAAGATACAGTAAAACTTGGCTTCTATTAAGAAAGAAAAAATGTTGAAACTGTAAAATGTAGATTAAAACAAGCTTGCTAGAATGATGGCAACTTATCTTTAAGAAGAGATGTGATGGTTGCACTCATTCACAAGAAGATGAGTACAATGAGGCTCTGAAATACGTTTTTACCCTAAAGATGAATGCCAAAACACTAGAAATCTAAAAACCTAACCCTAGGAGATGAAGCGCCAAGAGTCATGTGGGCTCTGTTGGGGTAAGTTGGTACATCAACTTCCCAGGGTAGTAACTTTTGCATTTGATCTCTGTTTTAGGCACATGATAGCCCGTTGGAAAAGTCTATCCGAGGATTACTAATTATTCCATCAAAATTTGGCTCAGTCTATAGGATGACTATGGAGAGCCCTAAAAACATTGTTTAGGACCTCAAAACGGCCCCGGAAGTTCAGGACCTGAAAAATAGGAAAAAAAATGCCAAACTGAAAAACTACCAAGATGAGTAAGATGGAATAGGTGGGTGGCCATCGATATCCACCTGGATCAATCCTCCCCACTTAGGAAGAAATGGTCTCCATTGCGTTGAGTTCCCCCATCAGATGAGGAATTTTTTGCTCAATTTGGCCTCGGGTGAGCCACTTGCCTTGGTGCAGGAACTTCCCTTCTTTGACAACCTAATAAAGTTGGATCCTTTGCTGGTGAGTTCCCTTGACATATGTCTCCAATATAGGATCAGTGGATTCATATTCCATGCAGTTAGGGATGAGCTATGTTTCTTTCAACTGTTATACTATCTATGAGGTGTCCAATAATGGTGGAAAATATGACCGAAGGAGATCCACATTGAACATGGGTGTAAGACAAGGAAGGGGCCAATATTGAACAGAAAATCATTGGCTCTCACAACTTTGGTGATGGTGTAAGGTCCATAGAGGAGTGGACGAAGCTTACGATGGGGCCCGATAAGGAGGGCTTTCTGCGAGTGCAACCAAACTTTGTCTCCCACCTAAAACTTATGTGGCACCCGATGTTGATCATGGAACTACTTGTACTTGGCATTGGATTTATGTAAAATATTATGAACTTGTTGGCAGATGTGCTATATCTGCTCAATAAACTAGCTGGATTTGTCAGCTTCAGTTTGAGCATGGGATGAGTCTTCCTGTGTGGATGCAAGGGGTAGTCCAACATCCATGGGACCCAATGGTTGAAATCCCATCCCCACCTGAAAGGGGTTGTGGTCGATTGAGCTATGTATGGATCTGTTGTAGTTGTTCTATACATAGGGAACACTCTCATGTCATGTGCGAGGGTTTTTGGAATTGTACATTCATAAGATATGCATGATCATCTGGTTGATGACCTCAGTTTGGCCATTTTTCTGGGAGTGGAAGGAAGTGAATTTGGTGACCTTGGTGTCCAACAATGACAAGAGGCTCGACCATAATGTGTTGAGGAACTAGTTGTCCCAATATGAGATAATAGTTTTTGGTATTCCAAAATGTACCCACACTCATTCAAAGAAGATATTAGCAATGATCTCCATTGTGATTCTCTTCTTGCAGGCGACTAGAATTGCCATTTTGGAAAAGTGATCAACAACCATAAAAACATAGTCATTTCCCCACTTGGTGGATAGAAGGACCAACATGTAATCCATTCATATGGATTCCTATGGCATGTCAGGAGTAGGAATAGGGGTGTACATGTCTTGTTTCTTAGTGGCCAATTTGGAAACAACACAGGAAATGCAGGACCTGATATACTTGATAACATCATGTCGAATTTTCAGCTAGTAGAAATGTTGCTACATCACTACCACTATATTTTCTAAGTTGAAATATCCCACAACTTGACTGTAGTGGGCTTCCTAAATCAACTTCGCTTGCTCGCTTGATGGAATGCATAAATGTAGTTCTGAAGTCATGATCTTTCTTATAGGGTTAGATCCATCCAGAGGTCTCGTGGCTGCAAGAGTATAGCACTGTGGTGAGTGTCATGAATGGAGGTCAGTTGAGGCAATCAATGACACAGTTGGTAGTTCCTGTCTTATACTTGATGTTGAGGTAAAACTTCTGCAAGTATGTGGACCACTTTTGATGGAGGTCATTCTGCAATTTACCTTATGTCTGCATGAAATGCAATGACTTATGATCAGTGTGGATGATTTTTTCCTTCCTAAGTATTTAATGCCTCCATTGGTGGAAGGATTACACAATGTATTACATTTCTTTTTCGTAAGTAGGGTACTTATGGATGACATATGATAGTGTCTCACTATGATAGGCCACGAGGTGGACATGCTAAGTGAGAAATTCACCCACAACATAGTTTGAAGCATTTGTGTCGATATCAAAGGGTTGTTGCAGGTCAAGTAATGGAATCACTGGGGATAAGAATAAGCACTACCTCAAATCATCGAACGATTGTTGTTGGGATAGGCCCGACACAAAATTTTCCTTACAACCACCCCTAGTTACTTGGAAGAGGGCCCATACAATATGGGAGAATCCCAACACGAACCTGCGATAGAGATTGACAAGGCCTAAGAAGATTTGAATCTCAGTGAGCATGGTTGGGGCTAGCCAATCAGAGATGAATTGGATATTGGCTGGATCCACATGCACACTATGATTATGAACTATGTATCCTAGGTATTGGACCATGTCCATGCCGAAGAATAATTTCTCTAGGTTGGCATATAGCTTCTACTGCCGTAGAGTGTGAAAAACCTGTTGAATATGTTACATGTGTTTTACCCAAGTATTCTTGTATATGAGTATGTCATCCAGATACACCACTACAAAAGAATTATTGAACAACCACAAGATATTGTCCATCATCCTCATGAAAGTTTTTGGCTCATTTGTCAAACCAAATTGCATGAACAACTATTCAAAAAGACCTTCTTTTGACTTGAAGGAAGTCTTCCATACGTTTGTCTGCTCTATTGGAACCTGATGGTAGCTAGACTTTAGATCAATTTTACTGAAGTATTTGGCTCCCTTGAGTTGATCAAGGAGATCGTCGATTCAGGGAATCAAGTACTAGTTCCTGATTGTGATTTTACTTAGGGCCCGATAATCAATTCAGAGTCACCAGGTCCCATCGTTCTTATGCACAAGCATGATTGGGCTTCCACAAGGTGATGAGTTGGGTCGGATGTGCCTCTTGTGGACCAGTTCTTGGATTTGATGCTTGATCTCCTCACTTTATAACAGAGAGTGGCGATAGACTGACCCATTGGGTAGCAGTGCGCCGGGGGTCAAATCAATGGAATGATTGACCTAATAGTGCAGTGTCCAATAATAGTACATGTCCTAATATTTGAGGAAACCAACAAGAATTCTTGAATATTTTTCCCTTACCCGTACTACTTGATTACCTATGTACTGGAGAGTAATATTACAAAGTGTTTTTGTTAGTGTACTATAGAAATAATTTGGTCAATCGAATGATCTAAAGATGGTTTTCGGTAACCAAGGGTACCTTTGATATACTTGAGCATATGTGGAAGTGAAATTCCATATGCAGGTGTTATTTGAGGTGAAAATTATCAAAAGGGTACCAATAGGGGTTATAAGGGTGTCCAACTAGGTGAAACAACTTTTATTTCTTGCATGTATTCTTCCCCTACCATAAATTTACCAATTGAATGATAAATAACTATGTTATTTGTAGCCATTAGAATACATATTTAGCCTAAAAGAAAAATCTCTAAAATATTGTCTCATGAAAGTGCTCTAATACCACTTGTGGTGCTCTTTATTAGCAAAATAAAAGACTCATATCATAAATAATAGATTATACCCAAATTTAGAGAAACAATGACATATTATAACAACTATAGACAATTGTAGAGAACAATAATACCACAAATAGTAATAACTTTATTGATTAAAACAATGTTCACTTGCCTCTTCAGGGAGAAACCTCCAATTGATTAGATCTCTTATTATAATATGCTTCACAAGACATCTCATTACCCTTCTTATACTTTTTTATATAGTCCTATCAACCTCTTATAAAATTTCTAGAGAAGGAACGTTTTAGTAGGAAGAACCTTCTAGTAAACATTCTTACAATATTGCTTTCACACTATATCTATTACATAGGTCGTATTTACTAGAGATAACCTCAATATATAACAACCCATGTATCTTCAGAGGTTAGTTTAGGACCCTAACATTTTACTTATTTTTATTTGTTAATAATATAAAATTGTTATATTTAATTATATTGTAATTACATGTCACATTCCTAAGTATTATTTATTCCATTGTGTTTGTCTGTAAAATAATTTACAATTTGTTAATAATTTATTTTTAAATATTATATTAAAAACAACTTATAATAAAAATCAATCTACTTCTTTCGTCATAACTTTGAATAAATATAGACTCTTGATTCTCAATAATTGGTTAAAAAGTATAATCTTTTCCAAAAAATTGTATAAAGTCCATCATTTAATCATTTAATTGAGAGAAGCATAAACATTTCTAAATTTTAACAAGGGTTGGATGGCAGTGCAGTACCTACCAAGTTAGTTGGGAAATATATGTTCAACAATGAAACTTAATATAATTAAATGTAAAGGAAATGAATAGCTTTGTCAAAAGATAATAATTAAACAATACATAAAATAAAGAAGAATAACATTATTTTTTATGCAACAAGAGAATGATAATAATAAAGAAAAAACAACTGAAATAATTTAATATTGTGGATGCAAAAACATTTAACATAAGAATTTGTTGAAAACAAGAAAGAATGAAAAATATTAAATGTTCAATGGGGAGGTTAGCATATGCAAGAATAAAATAAATGAAATGTTCAACGAGAAGTTCTCATATGAAGGAAGAAATGTAAAGTGTTTGGACCAAAAGCAAATAAGTAAAATGTTCAATGGGAAGGTTAGCATATGCAAGAAGCAATGTAAAGTGTTTCGACTAAAAACATTTAGGATAATTTTTTGCAAAAATGTGCAAGATGGTAAATTGGTCAATGTAAAGTATATCTTAGTAAATTTCTAATGTCGAGTCAAACTTAGTAATTAAACAGTAAATGTTCAATGTGGATCAAAACTTAGTAAGTAAATAAGTGAAATTTTGAATGGGGGGTAGCATATGCAGGAATCAATATAAATAAGTGAAATGTTTATAGGCGAGGTTAGGATATGCAAGAAGCAATGTAAAGTGTTTGGAAGTTAGGATAGGGAGCGGAAATTATGAAATTTGGAACAAGTATGACATATAGGTTCCAAAGTTTAATTTGGGAAATATTTAATTGACTTGATCATTTTTATTTGCAATTGATTTCAATTGCAGTAGTTGAGTATGAATTTGAAGAGGAATATAAATATTATAACATGTTTATTGCAATATGCTATAGCAGTGCCAGGGGAACAAGAGCCTAGGAAAAAAATGATTGAACAATTGAATATTTTGTTTGACTCTTTATATTGTGTGGAAGTAAATGTGTGTGGCTATAAAGAACAATGACGAAATTGTGGAATATTCACCTATAAAAGTCAGTGAAAAGTGTGTGGAGGATAGCATGTGAGAGAAGAAAAGGGCGTAAAATTTTCCACACAAAACATCATATTTAGAATTAGACTATGTAAAAAGAAGAGAGTAGAAACATGTAGCATAAAAATTAGTAAAATAGAGTATGCAGAGACGGAGATGTGCCCAAACCAATGTAAAGTGTGTTGATGCCATGATTCACTAGAAGAAATGTAAAGTTCACAGAGGATAGGATGTGTGGTTTTAAAAGAATGAAATGGCCTCTAGTTGTCCGCAGAAGACATCACATTTAGCATACAACTATGTAAAAACATCTATCATAAACCCTTGTAAAGATATTGTGGAGATGAAGATGCAAAGTACTATATGATACAAATGTCGGTTTATACCATATGCACTATGTCAAAAGTATTTCAACTTTTAAATCCATTGTGCCACCCCTTTATAATATAGAACCACGAGTTAACATATGTGATGGAATTTAAATAACAAAATTTTTCATATGTGATGACCTATAAAAACATACCATACACAAACTTTCATAAGAGGACTTGCTTCCTTTTTAAAAATGTGATGTAACCAAAAACCAATCCTATGATAAATATTCGTTAGTTATAAATACATAAGTTTTAGTTGGTCCATAACCTTTTGTGATCTTCTCATAACATTTATGAACAAAATGTGTGTAAGATGGAAAATGTTTTGAAGTTTTATGAGTAGAACCATTTCTTTTGTGTGACAAAACTCATAATCATAATCGTGCCTTGCAATCATTTGTAGGCTAGTGGTAATTTGGTGAATTTGTGAGTCAATATCTAGCGACTCCACAGGGACAACAATTTTTAATTAGCTAGAACTGAATAATCTTTGGTTTGATACTATGACATTTGCAAAAAAATTAAACTTTCTATGATAAACTCTTGCAAAAACAATTGTATGGAGGGAAGAATAGAAAATAAGAAGACAAAAAGAGCTTGTACATCATGTATCAACAATAACCTTTAGTTATGGAAATTACCACATAAGTAGTGTTACGGACCCCAAGAATATCATATGATTCTTTCTGTTCTTATGGACTTCACAAAATACCAACAAAATTTGAAGTTGACATGGAAAGGAAAATGACTTCAAATAAACGAAATTGTTGTAACAAAATGTCAAAGAAAACAAAATATGAAACAGATAAAGGTTAAAAAGAAACCAACTATTTAGACAAGAAAGGAAATACAAAAGAAAATTGTATACAATAAGCATTGAAAATTTGATTAATCAAATCCCTCTGCCTCAACATAATGCTTCAAATGTGAACCATTTGTTGTGTAAGAAAACAATTGCACTTACATGTCTTTTAGCAAATATGAATTATTACCTATGAGAGGGGAGATTTTGTATGGACAAAGACAAAGCTTCTGAAATTTTGAGTGCTTCCCTTTTTTAGCAAGAGAAGAATCCCAAAGGATCACTTTCTCATCAACCTAAAAAACAACATATTTTTCTTTTTTTGTCAAAGTATTTTTTAAATGTTTGTTTCCTTTTCCTCATATTTTATAAAGCATGAATTATTTGTTCTTCTAAGGAAAGAAAATTATTTATCCTTTGATAAATATTTGATGTGTTTAATTATTCAACATGTAGTTCCAATCGAAGCAAGGTAAGTTCAAGTTCTACAATCATAATAGATTCTTGACCATATAAAAGCTTAAATGGAGTGAGGACAATGCTACATTTAGTGGTAGTTCGATATTCCCAGAGTTCATATGTGATAAGTATGTGTCACTAATGGGGTTTATCATCTATGATATTCTTCAAAATTTTGATCAAATCCTTATTAGTGGGACTGAACCTTCCCATTTCCTTGCAGATAATAGGTAGAATAAATAAAATGTTTCACCCCAAAATTTACTAAGAAACTCAATGAACTTGGAAAAATGAATGTTGTCACATTATTTGAAATGATTTTAAGGGGAATACCAAAGTGAGAAAAAACATTAGATTCCAGGAAAGAGACGACTTTCTGATCTTGTGCACGTTTAAGAGGTATGACTTCAGTCCATTTAGTAAAGTAATTTGTTACTATCAGTATGAAAGTATGTACTGCAGAACATGGAGGATTGATAGGACCAATGAAATATAAACCCCATTTAGAAAAAGGAAAATCAGGAAGAACATGTTGCAAATCTATGGCAGAGAATTGTTCTTTACCAACAAAGTTTTTACACTTATCACAAGCCCTTGTAAATTTGAAAGAATCTCTAAAAATGGAAGGACAATAATCTCATGTTCTTAAGATTTTGAAGTAAGTGTCTTTCAATATAAAGTGACCACTTATATGAATGTTATAATATGTTGATCCATGTATTTATTTTAATATTTTATGGGTTGTAACGTCATCTATATATCATAATAGTAACCCATCAACAGACCTTTGAAATAAATAATTTCCCAAAATCAGATATTTGGAGGCTTCTAGATGCAGCATCATGCATTGATGATATTCCAAGTAGTGAGGATACTTTTAAAATTATAAATAATAAACAAGATCCTTATACCATAGATGTTCAACAAGATCAAGATTCTTATTTTCAATATAAAACAATGTTGATAATGCATTTTCATCAATTTCAGAAGAATCACTTGTTTCAGGATGTTGCCAAGTGAAGTGTTAAGTCATGTCCCTTAATAATTTTTTATGTTGTGATCATTAAATCATGTTCTTGAATTTTTGCATGTCAATGTGCAATTTTACCTAAAAGATGAGTCTGTGAAAGTAAAACCCTGACACCAGGCAAAGGGAATTTTACCTGTGTGTGCTTTCCAAGAATAAAATGGTGAAATTTCTCTATAGCCTTAACAAGAGAAAATGTGTGTTTTTCAATAAGAGAGTACTTGATTTCGTCATTGGATAAGCTATGACTCATGTAGGCTACATGTTGATCATTATTTTGATCATCATTCTGTAGAAGAATGTCATAAATTGCTTCTTCTATTGAATTCATATAGATAATGAAGTCTTCGTTAAAATATTTTTTTTCCAAGATCGAAGAGGAATTGATTTCCTTTTTAATGCCTACAAAATCCTTTTCAACATAATATTTCCAAAAAAAATATTGATCATGTTTCAACATGTTATGAATAGGCTTAACCATGACAACAAAATTAGGAAAACATATTCTAACAAAATTAATTCTTCCCATAAGATATTGTATTTCCTTTTTAGATGTAGGGATGGAAGATTCAATATTTCGGTAACCCTCTCAGGATCAACGTTGATCCTTGAATCTGAAACAATATGACCGAGAAGCATACATTGACTGACACCAAAAATAGATTTCGAAGAATTTAAAGATATGCCAACTTTCCTATAATGTAAAAAGACTTTATTAAGATGATCAAAATTATCTTATTGGGTTTTAGAACAAGTTAAATCATCAAGACAAATCTGAATGATTTTTCTGATAAGATTGTCGAAATCTATTTGCATATCTCTCTGAAGGGTGGGACCTACGTTAGATTATCCAACATTTATTAATTCATAGTAAAATGTGCCCCACAGAGTTGTGAATGTGGTTTTATACTTATTTGTCCTTTTAAATCTAATTGGATTATACCTAGAGAAACCATGAGGTAAGGGCATCATTTTTTTATCCTGCAACTTGTTGCAAAATCATTTCCATATTGGTAAGAGGAAAGGTATCCTTCACACTAGATCTATTTAGCACACAAAAATCAACACAGAATCTAATATCACCCATTTGTTTCTATATAGGGACCAGATTGGATACCCTCTCACAATGTTGAATTAGAAACATTATGTGAGCATTTATTAACTTTTCCACTTCTTTTCTAATTGTATCTTCAAGCACATGATTAATGGGACTTTGTTTCTTCCTAATAGGTTTAGCTCCTTCCTTAATCCAAATAGAATGAGGGAAGACATTAGGATAAAAACTACGAAGATCCTCATAAGACCAGGAGAAAACATCTATAATTTCATGAAACAAATCCATGGATTTCTACTTTTCTTCTTCATAACATTGGGCTCAAGTTTTCTTCATAACATTGGGCTCAAGTTTTCTTCATGAAAACTTGAGGATTAGTTATTTGGGAAGACGAACTGGGAGAAAAGGTATTTTTGGGAATATTATCCTTCCATTTATTAGTGTAATATGTATTCCTCATGTTTACTAACATCATGTCTTCTTCTCCTAAAGGGGTTGGATCCAATATTGGAAAGCGAGGAGTTTTTCATCGTTGGGCAAGGTTCAATTACCATGAGGGATTTACCTAGAGCCATGGGGGAACCTTGAGTTAGTGTTCGAACCTATGGTTGCACCTCGAGATACTATATTGAATGGTATCACGAACCATGCACACATAAGTGGATAAAATCCCACCCCCATGTCCTTCAAATTTTTACCCACCCAACTTACAAAAAAAATAAACATCACTTCTTCTTTAGGAGCCCAATCCATCACTTCTTCTTTAGGAGCCCAATCTAAGGAAACAATATTTTTTTTAGTATTTTTAACAAATATTCTCTCTTGTGCATTTTTATTAACCTCAGAAGTAATTTCCTTAGGATTTTCATCACAAAAATTATGCCAAGTGCTAGAGAGAGTAGCCTTTGGGTGATATAAATATGAAGAATTAGTGGTTTTTGTTAGCACTAGAAGTCACACTTAGACTGATATAAGTGAAAGCCCAGTACCCATCAAAATATTAAACATAGGTGTTTATGATAAGGTGGCAAATGGATGAAAAACTCTAAAAAATAATTTCAATCACAACTTACTCCATACAATATACACCAACAAATAAGGATTTGAGTAATTTGGATCAATATTTAAGAAAAAAGGTAAGTAGGTGGAAGAATTAATAAGAAAAATGCAATATGCCTATCATCTACATTAGGTAGTATTAACAAAGATATGAAGAAAAAACAGTGAGATAAGAACTTCTCATAATCGAAGAGACAACTCCGATATAATTATAAACAATATCACAATAGATCCTCCATTGCAACAAAGATACAATTTAGCCAAATGAATCATTCAATAGACTGTAATCAAAATTATATAGCAACAAGATGATAAGGAACAAGACTGATTTCTATTATCCAAAGTGTCTTAGTTCTAGTACATACAAAAGGAGGTACTCTCTGCTACATAGACAACATAAAAAATACGATTTCTCTCTCAAATCATTCGAACCCTCCTTTATTCTTACAATTCTTATATTGTAGCCTATACTATCATTGACAACTTTAAAATTCAAATAACAACTCCAGCATAGGATTATTGTGCCTAAAGATGGTGTGACTACAAGTGTACAAGAGAAAGAAAACAAAATGTTAAGATTCAGGCTAATGTTGGCAACGTTTGCAACATGTTCATAAATACTGATGATGTGTCTATTTGAGCACATATTCTTTAGGAAGGTGGCCTCCCAGCTCGACATCGATCCTTATACAACTGGCATGCATTCATATTGACACTTGACAGTTGATCCTCCCTCCAAAAACTCCAAAACATGAGTTTGTAGGGCCAGTTCGCTATGTCTGTCTGAAACAACCAGTTCGTAGCGCCATGCACTTCAAACTTTCTTATAGTGGATTGCTTGATTTTTCAAAGGATTAAAACACCCCAAAACTATCTCAAGTTTTCCAAAATGTTGTAACAACCTCATAATATTGGTACATGACTAGAAGAAAACATTCAAATAGTTAATCATGGTTTAAAAACATAGCCATCCTCAAAAATTTGTAAAAATGCATAACACAAGAAACTTGACCAAAACTGATACTGGTTATGGAGGTTCAAAATCTTCATTTTTTAACTCTGGATCTTCTCCTGGTATCAACCTTAGCCAACATGTCCATATTTCTCTTGGCCAAATATTCTTTAAAAGGATGTAGTTATGCCTTTAGCTTTATGATTTGAGCTTGATGAGATCTTTTTTTTCTGTAGAGATTTCTGAGCTGCCTATGCAGGGGTAGAAATATTTTGGCTAAAAATATGACCTTGTCAATAGTTTCATGGTACATGCTCATTATCCCCTTAATCTTCTTCCTATAGGAAAAGTCTTCACTCTTCAATTTATCAATCTCAACCCTTGCTTCTTTAAGTTGTCTTTTGATACTCTTGAAAGTGGGATTACTCTCATGTTGAGGAGTAGTGACATCAATAATTTCAATGGGTTGCTCAAGAGCTTTGGATTTACCTATCCTCTAGGATGAATTTTCTGCTACATCATCCTTCACGTGAACATTTTTCTTGGTTTCTACTCTAGTAAAATGCCTCTTAGTCTTAACCTTCTCTACAACAATGGATGAAAGAAGCACAATCTTTCTTCCTCTCAGACCTGTGGATTTACTTGAAGGAACATCCATAGGAGGGAGCTCTGCCATGGGTGAGGTTTCCCTATGTGAAGGTTGTGAAGGACCTCCTACTTATGTTTCATTTGTTTCCCTATCATCTATATCATTCATAGCACCTCTTTTCTTCTTGCTAACCTATGAACATACAATCCTTTTAATAAGAGTAGGAATTTGTATCTTAGACTATGGGGTGTGAGCAACATTAAGGTGAAAGTGAGATGCAATTATGAATGTTTCCCAATCAATGTTTGTCTTTCTCAACTCTTCCATCAACAACATTTTAATAAGGCCAGAGTGAAAGAAAATAGTGTCTACTTTCTTATACTTGGCTTGAACTCAATCAACCATCTTACCGATGCTTCTAAAGAGGTAAAAAGAGAGGTTCATTGCTTCTTTCCCCGTGAAGTGTAATAATAGCCTGATGTGATATTGATAAACCATGTTAAATCTCCCCTCACAGGTAAAATAACTTTGAATAACCTTCAGAATCTTATCAAAATCTTGAAGCATGTAGCTTCTAGGTACCCATTGTCTCCCTGACACTCTAGCTTAAGAAATTCCTTGGAGAAGGAGGCATTTAATGACATCGCCTTGAACCATTTTTTTCCAACGTTGGGTATATATGTTGCAACATATATGGATAGTTCTAAAACTTCAAATTATAACATCCCCAATCTATTTTTGGTCCAATTTAAGTTGAGTGAAAATTCTGTAGCTATCTATGGATGCCCCCTCTACATCTTTTGACAGAAATTGATGCAACCTACCCTCTAAAAGTATTTCCTGATCAAAGGCTCATAATCAAGGAGTTGCATGTCATAGGGCTCTATCCTTAAAATATCCCCTCCCTTATGAGTTATCCTATGCTGTTGACTATCCATACTGTTGCTGAGGAATGTTTTTTCTATGAGTTTTAAATACTGGTAGAGGTATGAAAATAAGGAATACAAGAAACTAGGGTTTTGATGAAAACTTGTTTTCAATAGCCTAACATTGTACAAAGTTTTTATACAACTCACTTTATGCACATTTAGGAATGATATAGGGAATTCTTAAAACATGAGATATAAAGAAAAGAAACAGGAGGTTATAATAAGAGGGAGACACCTGTGAATTCTCTATTTAAAACATGGTTTTTGATGACAATAAAAGTATCATTTAACAACATGAAAATTCATGCAATATTTAAAACTATTTCAAGAGCTGATCAACCACAAATTTGAATATGAGAGGGGTGTAGAGTCACTCTTTAAAAGATGATATTGTAAAATATGCAGAAGATGTGGTTTCAACAATGCTGGAACAGAGGGTTCGCAACGCCCTATTTGTAGCACATAGTTCACAACGCCTGGAATAGAGGGTTCACAACACTGGGGAAAATTAGTGAAGCTAGTGAATTTTAAGTGATGGGAAAGATGGATGAGGTATAAAGGTGATTTGGTATAATGATTAAGGATCAAAAAATCATGCAAGTGAATTTTAAATCTGTCAACAAAATAATGGGATAGTTCGCAACACTAATAGATAATCTAGCCAAAACCCTTTTCTCAACCTTCAAACAACATGAAAACTCCCATGGAGTACCTGGTGGACCTGGGCTTGATGTTGATGTATTTGAATATGCACAAGGATGTTTTCAAGTTGTCCAACCTCCATCCCTCCTCTTCATCCATTCCGCAGTGCCAGTTCACACCACATGTCTACCAGTTCACAATGCCTGATTCAAGTAAGAATTGAATACTTAGAGGAGATTGTTAGGAGATCCAATTCCATGATCCATGAAAATTAGTTAAAGATGGTGCTGAAAAGAATGAAATCTCTTCTGTCATGGTTCTTTAATTTGCAATGCTGACAAATGAAAGCATGATTTACTTAGAGTATGCTATGAACTTTCTTAGTTAGTTGGAAACGCATACACCCGAATCTGACTTGACACTGAAATGGATAAATGATGAAAAAGGGAATCTTTTGTACAACATGGAGGTGTTACATGTCAAGGTGATGATGAGAAATTCAAAGATGTGACTCATGAGGGTTCATTCACCTTGATATGATAACAAAAGACATAACCCAAAGACTCTACAACAAGGAAAGACTAACTTTAGCTTATTCAAATCAAACTTTAAGTGATGACTATAAGAAGAAGATATGAAAACCTATGACTAATGTAACTCTATGACTCAAAAAACATAACTGAAATGAGTTTTTGACCTTTACAATTCTGTGTTAACATGTTGATTTCTAAAAATGGCTTGAGAAAAAGAACACTCAGCAGGAGATGAATTGGAGGTGATACTCTTTCTCTCGTAAGAAATCATTCAATTGATCATATCTTGAACAAGCTAGAAGACTGTAGACATATCAACTTTATTTGTAGAATCTTCCTTAGGAAGATTATCCATATTTATGAGAGGAACAAAAGGAATAACATACTGAATACAACAACACATAGATACTAAAAAAAACAAGAGATATCCAGTGAACAATAACTTCTATTGAATAATTAAAATAGGATGAAACTGTAAAACTCTAGAACTAAAAACAACTTGCTCGAATGGTGGTAGCTATCTCTGAGAAGAGATATGGCTACTATGCACATACGGCTAAGAAGAATGATTACAATGAGGCTCCATAGGCCTTTTTAACATTATTCATGAATTCCAAAACCCTATACATCCAAAAACCTAACTGTAGGAGATGAAACACCAAAATTTATGTGGGCCTCGATGGGTAAGTTGGTACCTCAACTTTCTGGGGTCATAATGTTTGCATACGACCTCCGTTTTAGGTGCGTGATAGCCCATTGGAAAGGTATTTTTGATAAATACACATTATGATGTCAAAGTCTGAGTCTGTCTATAGGTTGACTATGGAAAGACAAAAAAAACATTGTTTAGGGGCCCAAAATGACCCTGGAAGTACAGAAAGATGTATTGACATGAAAAATTCCAAAATAATCCAGTTGGATTAGGTGGGAGGCCAACAATATCCATATGGAAGCTGTGTAGGGCTTAAGACAACCCCAAAAGTGTCGAACCCACAATTACATAAGAACATGTTGAACTAAAAACTGTCAAGAGGATCCAGTTGAAATAGGTGGGTGGCCACCAATATCCACCTGGATCATTCCTCCCCCCTTAGGAAGAAAATGTATCCATTGTGTTGAGTTCCCTCATCAGATGAACAAAATTCTATTGAATTTGGCCCCAGGTGAACCACTTGCCTTGGTATAGGAGCTTCCCTTCATAGATGTAACAACCCTAGATGAATACATGCTTAGGGATTATTAAGTAAAATTTATTAAATAATTAATTGTCCTAATAGAGTTTTAATTAAACAATGATTAGTATTAATAATATTAATTGATTATTTATTTATTAATTAATTGTTTTAACTTTTGATTAATTAATCAATTAATTAATTATTACATGTCACACTCAATGATATTGGTAATAATTAAAGGGGGGCTTAATAATTTTAAATTGTTTAATTAAAATGCTTTATGTATGCGGGAAGGGATAAGGCATTAAAGAAATGGATAAGATATTAATGAAGGGGGGGTAAGGCATTAAAGAATGGGATAAGAAATTAATAAGGGGGAGATAAGGAAATTAATGAGGGGGAAGAGTCGGTGAAGGAGGGATAAGGAAGGGAGATCATTCTACGAGAGTTGGGAAGGATTTTGGGAGCTCTGAGTATTGCAGGGAGAGTGAAATTTTGGGAGATTGGATTGTAGCAGTGCATCGGGGTTGCTGGGGGTTTTGGGCATGGAGGGCCAGGATATCCGTTGATATCCTGGGGCTAGGGAGCTTACCTAGTTGGCAGGGAGGACGGTTTTGGGTAGTGTTTTCCAGAAGCGGGAAGGAAGCAAGCAGCGGGAAAACATAGGTTGATAGCATCAGGTTCAGGTATTTACCAAGAATTATGCATTGCTTTGTATTAATTTGTTATTAAATTTTATTACTATGAAGGATTTGATTGCGAATGTGTTTAAAGAAGTAACTATTTAATTTTACTGTTGTGTTATAAATTAATGGTTGCCTAAGTTAATTCAGCCATTACATATGGTATCAGAGCTATAGTTGAAACACTGAAGCCTTAAGGGCCACGTTCCGAGCTCAAATTCCCCTCCGCTTAACCTGCAAACAAAACAATTTTTTTTTTTAAAACAATATATATATATAAATGCAACAAGAATGGAAAATGTAAAAACAAATTTACCGAAGTAAAACAATTAGTAACTTATTTGGGTTTGGCTGGAATTGGATTGAATTATTCGAGGAATATGAAGGAAATATGGGTTTTCATTTTACATTTATTTATTGCTTATTCTCCCATTGTTTATTTCTAGAATTTCAAACTAGAATTACAAAGAATTGCAAACTAATTCTAGTTTACTTCT
>SNQJ01S0036152.1:0-19612 GCA_010110895.2 Picea sitchensis | reverse complement strand
TTGATAGCATCAGGTTCAGGTATTTACCAAGAATTATGCATTGCTTTGTATTAATTTGTTATTAAATTTTATTACTATTAAGAATTTGATTGCGAATGTGTTTAAAGAAGTAACTATTTAATTTTACTGTTGTGTTATAAATTAATGGTTGCCTAAATTAATTCAGCCATTACAATAGATGATTTTAGGGGCTAAATTTCGCAAATGGGATAATTTTCCATGCTCTTCCCCTAAAAAAGATTCAGTAATTTCCATTTTTTCTAAAAATGTTTCGCCCAAATTTTATAGAATAATTTTTTTTTAGCTTACAAATATCACAAATTTGATAGAAACCATACAAAATCCCTAGAAATTTGAATATTTTTACATAAATATCACCAAACATTTTACATTTTACATATTAATAACTAGTAACATTCGCCAAGGTTTCTACGTCTTGAGATCAATTTCCATCCTTAAAATCATCCCTGCTTCCCTTGCCTTGACAACCCAATAAATATGGATCCTCTGTTGGTGAATTCCCTTGACCTATTTGTCCACTAGATGATCAATGGATGCATGTTCCATGTAGTCATGGTTGAGCTTTGTTGGTGTAAATTGTTCTGCAATCTCAGAGGTGTCCAATAATGGTGGAAAATATGGTCAAAGGAGGTCCACATTGAACATTGGGTGGAATCCAAGGAAGGGTGGAGTGTTTAGCTCAAAATAATTGTTATCCACAACCTTGGTTATAGTGTAAGGCCTATAGTGAAGTGGCATGAGCTTCCACTGGGGCCCTGTAAGGTGCTCTTTCTACAAATGTAACTAGACCTTATCTCCCACCTAAAAATGGTGCAATACCTGGTGTTGATCATGGTGCTACTTGTACTTAGCATTGGATTTATGCAAAATCTCATGGACCTATTGGTGGATGTGTTGAATCCACTCAATGAATATGGTGGCTTTGTCAGCCTTAGAATGAACATGGGAAGATTCTTCTTGTGTGTTTGCAAGAGGTAGTGAAACATCAATGGGATCCAAGGGTTGGAATCCCAGCCCAACCTGAAATGGGTTATGGTTGTTGGAGCTATGGAGAGACTCTCATCCCATGTACGTGAATCCTTAGAGTTTTACATGCAGAATATTTTCACAATCATTCGATTGACGATCTTTGTTCGGCCAATGTTTTAGCAGTGGAAAGAAGTGGATTTAATGAGATGGGTGTCCAACAATGACCATAAACTAGGGTTTTGATGACAAACTCTTTTCAATTGTATGACCTTGCACAGAGTTTTTATACAACTCCCTTTATGCACATTTAGGAATGAGACAGGGCATTCTTCAAAAATGAGATATAAAGAAAATCATTTGGAAGTTATAATAAGAGGGAGACACCGATGAATTCGCTTTTTAAAATAGGGTTTTTGATGACAATACAAGTATCATTTGACAAGATGAAAATGCATGCAATATTTAAACCTAGTTGGATAGTTGATCAACCACAAATTTCAATTTGAGAGGGGTGCAGAATAACTCTTTAAAAGTTGACCTTGTAAAATATGTAGAATATAGGGTTTCAATAATGCTGGAACATAAGGTTTGCAGGGCTCTATTTACAGTGCATACTTCACAGCATCTGGAACATAGGGTTCACAACACTGGGGAAAATCAATGGAGCTAGTGAATTCCGAGTGTTGAGAAATATGGATGAGGTCTAAAGGTGATATGGTCTGATGATTAAGGCTCAAAACATCATGCAAGTGAATTTGAATTCTGTTAGAAATATAATGGGACAGTTCGCAGGGTCAATAGATAAACCAGCCAAAACCCCTTTCTCAACCTTCAAACAACGTGAAAACTCTCATGGAGTACCTGGTGGACTTGAGATTGATGTTGATGTCCTTGAATTTGCACAAGGATTTTTTCAAGTTGTACAACCTCCAACCCTCCCCTTCATCCAGTCCACAGTTCTAGTTCACAGAGCCTGATTCAAATGAGAATTTCATACTTCGAGGAAACTTTTAGGACATCCAATGACATGATCTCTAAAAATTGGTTAAAGATGGTACTGGAAACACTGAAATATATTTTTTCATGGTTCTTTAATTTGCAGTGATGACAAATGAAATCATGGTGTACTTAGAGTACAATGCAAACTCTCCTAGTGAGTTGGTAACACATACACCCAACTTTGACTTGACACTTAAATGGATAAATGATGACAAAGGGAATCTTGTGTACAACATGGAGGTGTGACATGTCAAGGTGATTATGAGAAATTCAAATATGTTACTCATGAGGGTTTATTCACCTTGATATGATAACAAAAGACATAACCCAAAGACTCTAGACTAAGGAAAGACTAACTTTATATTATTCAAATCAAACTTTAAGTGATGACTATAACAAGATGATATGAAAACCTATGACTAATGTAATACNGTGATTATGAGAAATTCAAATATGTTACTCATGAGGGTTTATTCACCTTGATATGATAACAAAAGACATAACCCAAAGACTCTAGACTAAGGAAATACTAACTTTATCTTATTCAAATCAAACTTTAAGTGATGACTATAACAAGATGATATGAAAACCTATGACTAATGTAACACTATGAATCAAAAAACATAACTTAAATTATTTTTTGAACTTTACAATTCTATGTGTTAATATTTGGCTCCATAGGGGATGGCATGCTCCCTATGAGCTTCCAAGAACACACAGTTCTAGTGTCTTATCCAAGGGATATGGGGTCATTATTGAAATAAAATAAAAAAAACTAAAAACTTATATTTACAATGAAAGGAAGCCATTCACGGCTTTAAGAAAAGTATTTCTTCAAAAAATTCCCATTGATCGGGCCACCAGAAAATTCAGTATCTTCCAAGCTCTAAAATTTGAAAGTGTTATTTTGAAAAACTTCATAAATATTGAAAGGAAAAATCCACAAGGCTTCAAATTTACCATTATTACCCTTGTCTTTGCTTTTTGCATCCCATTTGAGCACCATATCTCCTAGCTGGAAATCTTCCTTCTTCACCTTCTTTTCAAAAGCTTCTTTGATTTTATGATGATGGCTTTGTGCTTTATCAAAGAGATTCTCCTTGGTCTATTGTACTTCCACTAGCTGATGCATTCTCCTTATCATGTCATCCGATATCCTTGTTGGTCTTGAAGAAACTTTGTCACAAGTAAGGTTAGTTGAGTAGGAAAAACAACTTCAGTTCCATAGACCATTTGAAATGGAGTAGTTCCAATTGATATCTTGGTAGTTACTCTATCTTACCATAAATAAAACTTTATCTTTGAATTCCAAGAATTTTTGTTGTCCTCCAACATCTTTCTGATGATCTTCACTAGGATTTTGTTGGAGGATTCTACTAAGCCATTACCTTGAGGGTAGTATGGAGTAGAGTGAATAAGATGAATCCCAAATGTTTCAAAAAACTTGATGAGAGGCTCAACTTTAAAAGCTGCAGCATTATCAATAACAATCTTGTTAGGACAACCAAACCTTGAGAAAATTTCTTCCGTGAAGCTAATGACTACTTTATGTGTTTCATTTCTTGTGGGAATGGCTTCTATCCACTTGGTGAAATAATCAGAGTCAGGATCCAACAATGCCGACCACTTGAAGTTGGATGGATTTCTCCAATGAAATCTAATCCCCATTATTGGAAAGGACTAGATACCACTATGGGCTTCAAAGGAAAATATTTTATCTGCTTCTTTCCTGATAATTTCTAACATTTATCACAAGCCCTGATATTTGCACATACATTAGTGAATAAAATAGGCCATAAGTACCTAGATATGAGTATTTTATATGTTGTAGTCCTTCAAAAATGATGAACTCCACATAGGCTATCATAAAAATCAGTCTTGGTTTTCTTTTCTTCTTCTGGATCCAAGCATCTTAAAAGAACCCCTACATGATCCTTCCAATACAGAACATGATAAACAATGAAATATCTGATTTGTTTGAGCTTTAAATCCCTCACCTTAGTCTTCTCAAGTCTAGTAGGAGGCTGCAATGTCTGCAAGAAATGGATGAGGTCCTTTCACCAACTACACTCTATCAATTTGGGGTTGATATGTGAGTTGCTTCTAGTAATATCAATCTACTGATATACATAATCTGCATTAATGAAATTAACCCGAAGTTCCTTACAAATTGATTCAACTAAAAATCTAGCTAAACCCTGTCCTTTCACCATCTTGGTAGGTTTCATATCAAGATCAAATTCCATAATTTTTGCAATCCACTTACACCTCTTTCCATCTATGTCAGGTTGAATTAGAATTTCTTTAACATATCTTGAAGGGACATAAGTAATAATTATGGAATGCAGAACATATACTCTGAAATCTTTGAGGGCTTTGAACAAAGCAGAAGCTTGATTCTCCATGATGTCATGTATGACTTCAAAATCTCTCAAAGATCTGTTGAAAAAATAAATATGATGCTCCATTCCATCTGAGTTTTCAGAAGGAGGACAACAACTAATGTTTCATTTGAGGAAAAATAAAATATGAGAATTTCTTTTGAATAACCAGGGCTGATAAGAATAGGTTCCACAGTCAGTGCTTGTTTAATTTGATCAAAATAATTCCTATCTTCAAGTTTCCATTTTACCTCATTCCCCTTTCTTATCATGGATGTGTTAAACTTAACTAACTCAACAAAATTGGAAATGAATCTTCTCAATAAGTTTATCTTACCCAGGAAAGACTGAATCTCTTTCTTGGACCTAGGGAGAGACGGAGTCTTGATGGCCTCTACTCTACTTGGGTTAATTTTTACCCTTTCAATTGAGAAAATATGTCCCAATAGCTTACCTTCCTTCATAACAAAAGGGGACTTCTTGGGATTAAGTGACAGTCCAAATTTTCTTAATTTCATGAACAACTTCTCCAAATGTTGATAATGATCTTGATCAGATTTTTAAAACATTATGATGTCATCCAAGTAGATCACCACAAACTTATCTTTTTCTCCAATAAAATCAATATTCATTGCACATTGGAAGGTTTCCCCTGCATTCATGAGACCAAAGGGAATCTTAGCGTACATGAATGTACCCCAAGGAGTGGTGAATGTTGTCTTCTCCCTGTCTTCAGGTAAAACAAAGATATGATCATAGCCTGAAAATCCATCAATCATGAAGATCCTTGTTGAGCCTGTCACCCTTTGAAAAATATGCTCCATCTTAGGAAATGGGTAATTATATTTCCTATAACACTTATTTAAATTTCTGAAATCAACACGAAGTCTTATTTCTCCATTCTTTTTCCTAATAGGGACAAGATTAGCTATTCACTCAAAATACCTCAAAGGTATGATGATCTGAGCATCAAGCAATTTTTTGACCTCCTTATCCATGATGGGCAACAACATCGGTATGATCCACCTCATTTTCTGTCTAAATTGTTTGGTATCATACTTCAAAAGTATTAGGCTCAATAATTCTTGTATCATAAGTTTTCAAATCATCATACTTCCAAGCAAAGACATCAGTAAATTCTTTTAACAATTTGATATACTCATCTCTTTGTTTTTCTGATAGACTAAAAAACAACTTGGCATACTTGGGATTTTCATCAATACCTAGATTGCACTATATCAAATCAACATCTTCATTTGAACCTCTTACTTTCACATCCACATCATTACTATCAAATAATCTCTCCAAAGGAACCAATTCCTTGGGAATATTATTACTAGGAAACTAGAAAATCTTGTAATCTGCAATCTTGTTCAAGAATTTATCAGCATGAGGACTGTTTTCATCATCTAGGTATTGATCAATGTGCAGAGCAGAAAATTCCTCTATTGTTTCCAATTTTTTTTTTATTTCAATATCATCATAAAAAACCTTCCAATGTTTGACATTGTCAGGTATAGAAGGCCTATACTTTACGTCAACATCATACTTGAGCTTAGGAGGTAGTGGGACTTTAAAGTTACTAACATAAACAACTAGGGAATCAACCAATGTATTCTCTTCTCTAGGAACAAATGATATGCTAAAAGCTAGGAAGAAATTGTCAATAAGATCCCATACCTCATTCCTATAATTCCTCATCCTCGGATGCTTTGCTTGATATAAATTTCTGACCTAATGTACAATCAACTTCGCATCTCCAAAAATTGATAATTCTTCAATTTTCATATATTTAGTAGCACTCATCCCCAAAACAATGGCCTCATATTCTGCAATGTTCTTTGTGGTTTCAAATTCCAACTTGAAAGACAAAGTTATGACTTATTGAGAGGGAGAAATGAAAACAACTCCAACACCAACACTATCTTTAGAAGATGCCCCATCAAAAAACATTTTCCAAGTTTGGGCACCTTGTTTGACTATTTCACATGTTGTTGGTGACTACTTTCTAATTTCTATAGGTGACTGAGGAAGATCAGTGAGTTGTAGAATGCTAGATCCAAAATCATTTTCAAAAACATAAATAGGACGGTTTGTGGGATTACCTTCATCACTAATAATATAAGCCAATTGTGCTTATCTATATAACCTTCTATGTTCACCCCCAAAGATTGGTATTTTGGCATAGGAGAGATCCATCTGTAATGTCCCTCCCAACCTTTTAATCCATGATCTAGACAATAACATCCCAAATTTAGGGTGAACATATACAAATACTATATCCATGACTATAGTCTTCATGGGAAGTTGAAAGAGAGTAACCACCAAATATTTAGTCACCCCAAGGAATTTTACTTTTCTTGAATCAAAGGAATATAGATCATGATATGCTTTGGTTATCTCTAAACCCAGTTCATCCATGACAGATTTAGGCATTAAGTTATGGGATTCACCTGATTCCATCAAGCAATTGTGTAAGATATTATCATGTAAATTCAATGAGGTATAAAAAGGAGGAGAGGAGTCATCCCTATATTCTACGAAGGGCCCCAATATAATTGTAAGTTTTTCATCTTGAAAATTTACTGAATCTGTTGAATGGGAAAAAAAATCAGATTGCAACATTTTAGAAATGGACTTTTTGAAATCTTCATTCTTTATCAACTGTAGGAATGGGACTAGAATTTTAATCTTTTGAATTTCATTCTCAAAGTTAAAAGAAGATGGGGATTTCATTATTTCTTTCACTTGGATAGGGGATTTAACCACAAGATGATTATTTTGCTCTTAATTTCCTTTCTTTGGTGCAACCAATGTTTTAGTAGAGGGTTCTGATTTTTTAGGCTGATTGGATGTACTAAGATTTCCCTCTTTCTATTTTGAACTCAAGTTGTACTTATTCTTATTTTGATTTATTTTCTCTCCCTTACTTAACTCATTTAGGTGGTTGTTCATTAGAGACTCTTCATAAGCAGATTGAGTTAGGTGAGGGGAAGTAGATGTGTCTCCTAGATAGTGAATTTCTTGATCAAGTTCCTCATTTTCTCCTTCTTCATCATCAACCAACTTGTTTTGTATAGGGTTTTGAACCTTTTTATCTTCTCTACCTCTAATCTCTTTGAAGAATTTGAGGCACATTATTTTGTCTTCTGAAATTGTTTCTATTTCCAAAATCTTGTGTATTTCTATTATCTTGTCTCCCCTCAAGTTTCAGTTTTTCCATTTCTGCAGAAAGTGACTTGACTAACTTAGTCAATTCATCCACCTAAGGTTTAGTTGCTGAAGCATTGGATGTGGAAGATTCTTATATTTGTTTCCTCCTATCCCTATCATATTTGCCTCTTAATTTATCTGCAACCAATACGTTTGATTCCACTTCTAGGGAAACATCTTGCATATGGGCTAGTGAAGTAGATATTATCTCTCTTAACAAAAGACAAAACTCAGGGTCAAAGGCACTAGCATAGGGTATTTTGGCAGAAGTTTCAGTAATCTTTATATCAGTAGGGATTTTATTATACATTTTGTTAAACCTTTTTGAAAATTCTAATACAGATTCACCTTCTTTTCATTTGAGAGCCCCAAATTCATTGATATGATACAAAAAATCCTTCTTGTCACTCCAATGCCTTGAAAAGGCATAATCAAGGGCTTCAATCCTGACAATTGATCCAAGAGATAAACTCCTAATCCATTTTCTTTCCTCACCATCAATACTTTGTACAAAAACTCTCATCCAAACATCCTCATTCTCAATATTCAGATTATCAACATAACTATAAAATGTTGCAAGGTGTTCCTCTGTAGTGATATCCTCATCTCATGTGAACTTGGGAATATACTTTAGGTAATTCTGTATTGGGAGAGCATTCATAGGATGAGGAAGCACCATAGGGACATACCTAGTAGCCACAATGGAATCCATTCTATTCCGAGGAGGATTAGCCCCTGCCATTTGATTAGGGAAAGGTGGATTCTGAATTCTAGGAGAAGTAGGAGGTGAATTGTCAGTAAAAGCTGCAATCTATATATTAGGTATCTTGGGAAAAGGAAGAGTATAATATGGAGGAGTTTCAAACTTAACAAAACGTGGCTGGGTCTTGGAGGTGAATGGGGAAAACTCAAGAGGATCTAAGGTTCCTTCTTCTTTGGTCACAACAAATTTGAAAGAATGGGGAGAAGGAGAACATAAGAGAGGAAAATATTCTAGACTCTCAAGCCTAAACCAATTTACAACTTCAGGGGATGCAAGAACATAAAAGTTTTCAATACTTTCTTCTTTCAGCTAAGGAGAAAAATATGAATATTCTACAGGGAAATATACTAGTTTAGACTTTACAAGTGTTTCAACAATAGGAAAATGAGAAAAATGAGAAAAAAAAATTGGAGTATGGAGAGTAGAGACAGGTAAATTTCCAGAAGTACTTGAGGATGTGGAAGAGGAAGCTCCTTGCAAAATTTTTCTCTTCTTCAAGATATTTTCTGGATCAAGTTCAGGTGGAGCCAAAGGTGACTGTGGATTAAACCTCATTTGCCTACCTTTGGGAGCCACAACTGATATTTGGAGTCCCAAATGCAATATGCAATCTTTTTTTTATTGATTACTATGCACCATCAAAATCAGTAATTTGTCTTGTCATACAACCCAGGGAAATGTCTTTAATCTATTCCTCGACAGAAATGCCAAAAATGTTAGCACTAGAAGTCACACTTAGACTACTATAAGTGCAATCCCAATACCCATCAGAATATAAGTGCAATCCTAATCCCCTTAAGTGTCTTCCTATAGCCAGAATCTTCACTCTTCAATTTATCAACCTCATCCCTTGCTTCTTTAAGTTGTCTTTTGAGACTCTTGAAAGTGGGATTAATCTCATGTTGAGAGGTAGTGACATCAATAATTTCAATGGGATTCTCAAGAGCTTTGCATTTACCTTTCCTCTGGGATGAAGTTTCTGCTACATCATCCTTCATAGGAAATGTTTTCTTGGTTGCTTCTCTAGTAAAAGGCCTCCTAGGATTAACCTTATATACAACAATGGGTGAAGGAAACAAAAGATTTGTTCCTCTCAGACCTATGGATTTACTTGAAGGAACCTTCATAGGAGTGATCTCTTCCATGGGTGATTTTTTTCTATGTGAAGGTTGTGAAGCCCCTCCTTATTCTATTTCATGTGTTTGCCTATCATCTATATCAGTCATAGCACTTATTTTCTTATTTCTAACCTCTGAACACACAGTCCTTTCAATAGGGGTATGACTTTGTATCTTAGACTGTGGGGTGGGGGAAACATTCATCTGAAAGTGAGATACATTGATGAATGTTTCCCAATCAGTGTTTGTATTTATCAAATCTTCCATCACCAACATTTTAATAAGGCTAGAGTGAAATAAAATAGTGTCTACCTTCTTAGACTTCACTTCAACTCTATTAACCATCTTACCAATGCTTCTAAAGAGGTAAAAAGGGAGGTTCATTGCTTCTTTCCATCTGAAGTGTAATAACAACCTGATGTGATATTGATATACCATGTTAAATATCACATCAAAAGAAAAATACCTTTTAATAAACTTCGACATCTTATCAAAAACTTAAAACATGTGGCTTCTAGGTATCCCTTTAGACAAGTTGTATCCGTAACACTCTAGCTTAAGAAATTCCTTGGAGAAGGAAGCATTTAATGGCATCGCCTTGAACCGCTTTTCTCCAGTGTTGGGTATCTTTGTTGCAACATAGATGGATAATTATGAAACTTCAAATTCTAACATCCCTACTCTGGTTTTGGTCCCATTGAAGTTGAGTGCAAATTATCTAGCTACCTCTAGATGCCCCCTCTGCATCTTTTGACATAAATTGATGCAACCTACCCTTTGAAAGGCTTCCCTAATAAAAGGATTAGAATGAAGGAGTTGCATGTCATAGGGATCTGTCCTTACAATATTCTCTCCCTTATGAGTTTTCTTATGCTATTGATTATCCATAATGCTACTGAGGAATGTTTTTTCTGTTAGTTTTAAAGACAGGTAGATGTATGAAAACAAGGAATACAGGAAACTAGGGTTTTGATGACAAACTATTTTCAATAGGATGGCCTTGTACAAAGTTTTTATAGAACTAAATTTATGCACATTTAAGAATGAGACAAGGAATTATTCAAACAAGATATATAAGGAAAAAAAACAGGAAGTTGTAATAAGAGGGAGACACCCATGAATTCTCTTTTTAAAATAGGGTTTTTATGACAATACAAGTATCATTTAACAACATGAAAATGCATGCAATCTTTAAACCTAGTTCGATGGATGATCAGATAAAAATTTCAAGTTGAGAGGGGTGCAGAGTGGCTCTTTAAAAGTTGATCTTGTAAAATGATCCAGAATCGGATCCAGGAGGCTTCTCAGGTCCCAAAAAGGCTCAAAAATTAAAGTTCTTGAAATCAAACGAAACCAATTCCATTGCGACCGTATCATTGCACTGATTCTAGCCATATATTTACTTTCTCAAATGGAAACTGCATGCAAAAGTTATCACACTTTGACGGCTTTCCCAAACAACAAAAAAGTCAACAGTCAAACTGGGAAAAAATCAATGCTGACATCACCATGAGATCACCAATATGAAATCAACAAAGTGACATGTGGCAGCATAGGTAGCAAGGTGATTGGACAGTGATAGGGACCAATAGCATGTTGACATGTGGAATCAGATCACAGCAAATGGTGGGGTGCCACGTGGCCCAGACATGGGCTGCCATGTGGCACCCATGGGTTGGCTGATTAGTTGTATGCAAATATTTTGGAATGGATGGGAATTGAACCGAATACCTTTTCACAAACATAAATCCTTCACAATGGTTGAATTACCAACGTGCCACTATAAAGCTTGTTTAACATAACTCACTTTATTTTAAATAAAGTGCTTTTGTTTAGAGTGGGGCGGAAAGGGGTTGGGGCTAAGCCCAAGCCCATGATTTATTATATGGCATGTGACTATAGTGAAAAGGGATGTGGGCGCCATTACTTAACCACCATCGTGAAAGGATATAGCACCTTCCACCAGAATTTTCGGGGGCTGGAACCTTCTATTAGGCACACCCCAAGGGACACGGTCTTATATGCTATTGCCATGTGTCTAGATAGTTCAGGATAAGGGGCCCATAATTAGGGGGGCACGCGCTGGGTATAAGGGGCTAAGCCATATATTTAAACAAAAGTGGGTTATTTACTTTGGTTTAGTGGATTTTTAATTGATTTAGACCTGCTATTGAAGATGTTGGCCATTTTGGGGAGATATTGAGCTCTTTTTGAGCCCTGATTTTGGGAGGAAGTTGGGGAACGATAGCCAACTTTAGATCTATAAAAACCAGCCCAGTTTAAGGCCATGGGAGGACAGTCAGAGAATATTTATGCTAATGAGAAGCCAAGCTAAAGACATTTTTATGAAGGGAAGTTGTTGAGGAGCAGCCACTTGCGGGCCAGTTCTGGAAGCTCCAGACATCTGTTTTGAGTGTTCTTTCTTTTGTTGGATTCTAGAGATCTGGAAGAACAGTACCAGATTAGTCTTGTATATTTATGGCACTGCTATGATGTAGTTTTAATCTTTGAACAGAAATAAAGAAGCCTCCCCCACTAAGACAAACGCTCGGAGACGTAGGCAATTTTGTGTCGAACTCCATTATCACTGCTTTTATTATGGTTTGTTGTTCTTATTACTTATGTTTAGTTCTGTATATGAGTTTATGGCTGTGATATAATTCTCTTATCTTCATCCTCTTTCATTAGATTTCTAAATGGTTAATACACACATGCTTAATAACTCAACCACAATCATTAAAATATCTTTTCGGATCATAAAACATGTAGAATACATAGTTTCAACAATGCTGGAACATAGGGTTCACAACGCCCTGTTTGCAGCGCATAATGCACAACACATGGAACAAATGGTTTACAATGCTAGGGAAAATTAGTGGAGCTAGTGAATTATGAGCAATGGGAAAGATGGATGAGTTCTAAAGGTGATATGTTCTGATGAGTAAGGCTCAAAACATCATGCAAGTGAATTTGAAATCTGTCAGCAAAATAATGGAACAGTTCACAGGGCTGATAGAGAAACCAACCAAAACTCCTTTCCTAACCTTCAAACAACATGAAAACTTTCATGGAGTACCTAGTGGACCTGGGATTGATGTTGTTGTATTTGAATTTTCACAGTGATGTTTGCAAGATATCCAACCTCCAACCCTCCTCTTCAACCAATCTACAACACCAGTTCAGAGTGCCTGATTCAAACAAGAATTACATACTTTGGGGAAATTTTTAGGAGATCTAATGACATGATCCTTGGAAATTGGTTAAATATGGTGCTGAAAAAAATGAAATATATTATATCATGTTTCTTGAATTTGAAATGATGACAAATGAAAGTATGATGTACTTAGAGTACACTGTGAACTTTCCTAGTGAGTTGGCATTGCATACACTTGAATCTAACTTGACACTTAAACAAATAAATGATGACAAAGGAAATCTTGTGTACAACATGGAGGTGTGACATGTCAAGGTGATGATGAGAAATTCAAAGAGGTGAATCATGAGGGTTTATTCACCTTGATATGATAACAAAAGATATAACCCAAAGACTATAGAACAAGGAAAGACTAACTATAGCTTATTCAAATCAAACTTTAAGTGATGACTATAACAAGAAGATATGAAAACCTATGACTAATGTAACTCTATGACTCAAAAAACATAACTTAAATGATTTTTTGACCGTTACAATTCTATGTGTCAACAGGTTGATTTCTAAAAATGGCTTGAAAAGATGAAGACTCAGTAGGAGATGAATTTGAGGTGATAATCTTTCTATCGTAAGTAATCATTCGATTGATCGTATCTTGAACAAGCTAGGAGATTGTAGACATATCAACTTGCTTTGTAGAATATTCCTTAGGAAGATGATCTGGATTGATGAGTGGAATGAAAGGAATAACAGACTAAATACAATAACACAGATACACTGAGAACAACAACAAATATCCGGTGAACAATAACTTCTATTGAATAAATAAATTAGGTTGAAACTGTAAAACTGCAGAAATGAAAACAACTTGCTCAAATGGTGGTATTTATCTATGAGAAGAGATGTGGCTTCTACACACATCCTTTTGATTAGAATGATTAGAATGAGGCTACATAGGCCTTTTTAACATTACTCATGAATTCCAAAACCCTAGACATCGAAAAACCTAATCCTAGGAGATGAAACGCCAAAAGTTATGTGGGCCTCGATGGGTAAGTTGGTACCTCAACTTCCTAGGTTCATAAATTTTGCATACGACCTCAATTTTAGGTGTGGGATAGACCATTAAAAAGGTATTTTCAAGAAATACACATTATTCTATCAAAATCTAAGTTCCTCTATAGTTTTACTGTGGCAAGACAAAAAAAAAAATTAGGACCCCAAAATAACCTTGGAAGTACAAAAAGATGTACTGACATGAAAAAATCCAAAATCATCTAGTTGGAATAGGTGGGAGGCCACCAATATCCACCTGGAAGCTGTTTAGAGCTTCAGACAACCCCATAAGTGTAGAACCCACAATTACAAATACTTACAAAAGAACGTGCTAAACTAAAAATTGTTAAGAGGAACTAGTTGGAATAGGTGGGTGGCCACGAATATCCTCCTGGATTAGTCCTCCCCCCTTAGGAAGCAATGTTCTCCATTGTGTTGATTTCCCCCATCAGGTGAGGAATCTTTTGTTGAATTTGGCCCCGAGTTAGCAACTTGCATTCATTCAGGAGCTGCTCTTGCCTTGAAAACCAGATAAAGATGGATCCTATGTTGGCGAGTGCCCTTGAACTGTGTGTCCATTATATGATTAGTGGATGCATGTTCCATGCAGTCAGAATTGAGATCTGTTGGTGTCAATTGTTTTGCGATCTCGAAGGTGTCTAATAACAGTGGAAAATATGGTCGAAGGAGGTCCACATTGAACATTGGTTTGAAGCCAAGGAAGGGTGGAGTGTTTAGCTCAAAATAATTGCTACCTGCAGATTTGGAGATATATTAAGGCCCATAGTGAAGTGGGAGGATCTTCTGATGGGGCACTGTAAGGATTTGTTTCTATAAATGTAACTAGACATTTTCTACCACTTGAAACTAGTGTGGTACCTCATGTTGATCATGGCGTTTCTTGTGCTTAGCATTGCCTTTCTGAAAACTCTCATGGACCTATTAGCAGATGTGTTGAATCTTCTCAATGAATCTAGTGGCTTTGTCGGCCTCATATTGAACATGGGAAGATTATTCCTATGTGGTTGCAAGAGGTAGTGCAACGTCAATAGGACCCAAGGGTTGGAATCCCAACCCCACCTGAAATGGGATATCATTGGTGGAGCTATGGAGAGCCCTATTGTAGGTGTGTTGAACATAGGGAAGAATCTCATCCCATGTACGTGAATGCTTGGAGCTGTACATGCACAGGAGGTGCACAATCATCTGATTGATGATCTCTATCTAGCCATCGATTTGGGGGTGCAAAGCAGTGGATTTAGTGATCTTGGTGTCCAATAGTGGCCAGAGACTTGACAAAAATGTGATGAGGAACCTGATGTCCCAATCTGAGGTGATGGTTTGTGGTATCCCAAAGTGGACCCATGCCTTTTAGAATAATAACTTGGTAGTATATGCCTCTGTGAAGCTCTTCTTGTAGTCTGTGATAATGGCCATCTTCAAAAACTGATCAACCACCACAAATACATAATCATTGCTCTTATTGGTGGACAAAAGGCTATTCATGTAATCCATTGAGATGGATTCCCAAGGCATCTCTGGAGTAGGAAGAGTGGTGTATAAGTCTTTCTTCTTGATGGATGGCTTGGAAATGGAACAAGAAGTGAAAAATATGATATACTTGTCGACATCTTGTCGAATTTTTGGCCAATAAAAATGTTTCTATAGAATGACCACAATTTTCTCCACACCAAAATGCCCTGCCATTCAACTGTGGCGGGCCTCCAAAATCAGCCTTGCACGCTCTCTTATGGGAACACAGAGGTGGCCCAGATGGAATAACAGTCCATCCTGGATGTGAAAATTGGTCACAACCACTCCTATACCCAAGAGATGATAGGTGGTGGTGAAGTCAGGGTCATTCTAATAAAGTTGGGGCCACACATATGCCTCATGCCCAAATGGAGAACTGTGGTGAGTGTAGAAATGGGAGGGAGACCGAGGAAGTCTGCAACATGATTTGTGCTCCCTATTTTATACTTGATGTTGAGATGAAACTACTATAGGTATGTGGACCACTTTTGATGGAGGTCATTCTGCAACTTCCCCTATGTCTGTATGAACTGCAGAGGCTTATGATCAATGTGGATGATTGTCTCCTTTCCCATAATGAGATGTTTCCATTGATGACAGGATTTCACAATGGAATACATTTCTTTTTCATAGGTGGTGCATTTCTGAACAATATATGAGAGTGTATTACTATGGTATGCTATTGGATGACCATGTTGAGTGAGAACTGTACCTACAACATAGTCAGAGGCATCAATCTCAACATCAAATAGTTGTTGCAGATCAGGTAAGGAGAGTATTGGAGCTGAGCATAAGAGGTTCTTCAGATCATCAAATTATTGTTTTTGTGTCGGCCCCCATGCAAAATTCTCCTTGTCACTCTTGGTTACTTTGATGAGGGCCCATGCAATATGAGAGAATCCCAACACAAACCTTTGGTAGAAGTTGGAAAGTCCCAATAATATTCGAAGCACGGTTAGTGTGGTCAAGGATGGCTAGTCACAAATAACTTGGATCTTAGATGGATCCACATGTACACCATGCTCATCAACAATGTAGCCAAATTATTGAACCCTTTTCATGCCAAAGGAGAATTTTTTCAAGTTGGCATATAGCTTGTGCTACCGTAGAGTGCCCAAAACCTGTTGAATATGTTGCATGTCCTCCTCCCAAGTTCTACTAAATATGAGGATGTCATCCAGATATACCACCACAAAAGAGTTGGTGAAGGGTCTCAATACATCATCCATCAATCTCGTGAAAGTTTTTGGTGCATTTCTTAATCCAAACGACATGACCATCCATTCGAAGACATCTTCTTTAGATTTGAATGTTGTCTTCCATACATCAGTTGTTTTGGTCGAAACCTGGTGGTATCCATACTTTAGGTCAATATTACTGAAGAAATTTCTCCCCTTGAGTTGGTCAATAAGGTCATCAATTCGGGAAATTGGGTACCAGTTCCCGACTGTGATTTTTTTTAATTCTATGTAATCAATGTAGAGCTTCCATGTCCCATAATTCTTCTGCACCAACACAATTTAGCTTCTGCGAGGGGAAGAGCTTTGTTAGATGTGCCCCTTTTGAAGAAACTATTGAATCTGGAACTTGAATTCATCATTTTCCATCAACAAGCGATGATAGAATGGTCCATTAGGCAACAATGCACCGAGCTTTAGATAAATTGAGTGCTTGACTTGGTAGTGCATCTACACCCCAGTGGGTGAGGAGAAGATGTCTTTGTACTCTTCCACGATCCCGTCCACTTTATTCTGCTACAAAGAGAAGCTCTCTATAGAGGTGATGGATGTGGCAATGACCTTATGCTTACTGCGAGCATGGATCACAAAGAATATGAACTTCCCAGTCTGTGAAATGACCTTACTACATTTCTTAGAAGAGATTAAAGAAATAGTGGTGGGCGACGCTACCTCTGGCATCTTGTACAATTCTCTACCCAAAGTAATAATAACACTGCAGGGTCTAGACTCATACACAACATGTTGCTTCTACAACTAGAGCTAGCCTAAAAGGACATCACAAACTTCAAGGGGAGAAATATCACAAAATACCTCATCTTGGAAGGGATTGATGCTATAGGTAAGATGACATTGTTGGCTAATGCAGATATCTTGTACTTAGTGAAACCAGCCAATGGTGTAGGGATGCGGTTGTAGTGTTATCGGTAGGTCCAGATGCTTGATGACCTCTGCTGAAATCAGGTTCTTCTGATTGCCTCTATCAACAATGAAATGTAGGCAAGTCCCCTTTACCCACATCTATGAGTGAAAGAGGTGTTCCCCTTCCTTTGGTTCTTCTGGCTCTCTTGGTTAGAATTTGGTGTTAGTGACAGTTGTTGGACATATTTTCATTGATATGTTGTCATTGATGTCAACAGTTGATGTCATTGTGATGTGATGATAATTTGTTATCGTGAATTGTCATTGATGACTTACCATTAATTAATTTTCATTGATGTCAACAGTAAACAGTTAGCAGAGAATGAAAATGTCAAACAATATGCAGAGAATCAAAGATTAGAAGGAAGAGCGCATTGTAGAAATCCCATCAGGATCGAAATCCCCACAGGAAGAATCTCATTCATTAAGACAGTTTTAAGGAGTATTCGCTTAGAAGACATAATGCGAGATGCAAAGGAATTCAGTATAAATATCGGGAGAGGTAGCATGCAAATAATCTTGTCCGTTGATGTAGAGATCTCATACAAATCAGGAGCCGTCAGATCGAGGGGAAGTCAGAGTTTGGAAGAATTATATCTCGACCATCAGATCTATCATATTACAAGAGAAGGACCATTGAAAGACTGTTCAATGATCATATCAAGTTGTGACTATTGGATATGCAAGCACCAGATCAAGGGCAGGAATTGATTGTAAAGCATGAAGGGAGAATTAAATAACGCGTTAATTCCAATCCCGAAATTATTCTAGACCGTCAGATTACCAAAGAAGGAATATTGGAAGACTGGTAAATGATCAGATCAAGTTGTGACCATTGGATACGCAAGTGCTAGATCAAGGGCATAGATTGATTGCAGAATGCAAAGGGAAAATTAAACAACGTGTTATTTACAATTCCGCAATTCGTCTAGACTGTCAGATGTCATCGATTCAAATATCGACGATTGTGGTTGATCCACCAACAATTGCACAACTTCAAATTTGGGAGTTTCAGTGACAAAATAATCCATGTGAAAGTTATGGTTCTGTAATCCACATTGACCGTCGATGATCACCCACCAATAGATCTACGGTTGGCATCAGTTTAACTACCAAACAAGCAGTTTCCATTTCAGAAATCGACGATAGTTTTAAATGTCGTGCTAGTTGAGGACCCCACAATCATCCCTAATCGTTGATATTCTCCAAGATAATTCTCAACCATTGGATCAAGTTGAGTTGAAGGACAGAGTAAATCATAAAGAATGACCATCAGATCTAGAGAATACATGATGACCGTTAGATCCAGGAGGAGGACGTGTGCCACATCAGGAGATCCACATTAGTAAGTGACATGTGGCATCCACTCGGATAGTTCCAAGTCATAAGTGACATCAACAAGTTACGTCACTTCAAAAGTATGCACTTCGGGGGAAAGAGGCTTCTAACATTAGAAATAACCTGAAGGGCCGAAGGCCGAAGTTAGCACTAATTGTTGATATAATTCGAGAGTGTTCTCGACCGTTGATGAAGCACAGTGTAAGGATAGTGTAAGTGGAGGTGTTAAATGATAGAAAGTGGTCACCACTGTTGTATGAATGATTCAATAGGTAATCTCTTTGAAGGAATTGTTACTCCAGAGTTTAGGAGCCACAAATAGCCGAAGTCCTGAAGTGAACAAAAATCGCTCATCATGCAAATAATATATCTACCCTTCGATCTACTTCAGAGAAATCTGCTTCAGGAGATTTGAAATATTATAGAGGCTAGAAGTCGCGAAGGACAAAGTCCCAATGTAATGACAGTCGTCCATCTCATCGGGAGATTAAAACTTGACCATTTATTTTGATAAGTGACCAAGCACTCGTTTGGCCTAGTGCCTGGTCACCAACCGCAGATGTATAGAATAAAGAAACAAAGAGAGAAAGAAGAGGCACCACTAGGAACATCTCTTAGACAATAAGCCCATGGTTTTTCACATATGGTCATATGTAAAGGGTTTGAAGGAAGTGCCTCATACATATTTAATTCGATGGAGAGTTAGCACTAGAACAATACAAAGAATCGATAAAAGATCAAATATGATCTGTTGGTGAACTGAGAACGCAACAAAATCATGAGAAAGATATGATGGTTCAATCCATGTCTGTGATCAACTCATGAATACAAAAGAACCAACACATAGTCATGATTAAAAGAGAGTTAATTCATGAGCATTAGGAATAAAGAACAAAAAGGAGAATGATATT